>CAMAPF010000067.1:600000-760000 GCA_945859915.1 Cuscuta epithymum | reverse complement strand
CAGATCACTTACCCAAACACACAAACAACATTGCAGTGCACATCACCGCTTCACGTGCTTATATTACAGACAATTATGAATCAAATGAGAAAGTTACACTTGAAAAACTCGTATTTTGTTCACAAAGATAATTGAAAATGATCACACACGTGATTCGTTTGCATGCATACAATAACAATAATATGTCATGAGAAAAGCGCATTTGAGAATCTATAATTTACACACAGACAACTATCGTGAATTTACGAGCATTGATTTGCAAAACAAATATATTGATCGAATTGCGGGCCTACTTGATACAAATTAAAAGCTAATATATTGGATACTCAAAAAGATCAGGTCCAGCCCTCCCCGGTCCAGCCGCCGTCCGAACTCCGCCGTTTGGGGTGGTTTCCGGGTGGAATTTTTTGATGAAATTTTTTGAGCATGTTCTTCATCAAGTCTAGTTTGTCCATACCAAATTTCAGCTCAAAATTCGACCGGAAAGGCATTCAAATCATTTTTTGAAGTTGACTGCATTTTTTATATGTATATTTTGGCGCAGTCAACTTCAAAAAATGATTTGAGTGCCTTTCCGGTCGAATTTTGAGCTGAAATTTGGTATGGACAAACTATACTTGATGAAGAACATGCTCAAAAATTTTCATCAAAAAATTTCACCGGGAACCGCCCCAAACGGCGGAGTTCGGACGGCGCCTCCCGTCCCTCCGGCTGGACCTGATCACTTCTCTATGGATACTTATTTATCTGAGAGTATAATTAGCATGTATGGAGAAGTTGTTTGTATTTACGGAATGCATGTAAGGTACTCCGTATTAGTTATTTGGGTTTATATATATAGGGTAAAGTTTCGCTAAAAACACTTTCATATACAACAATAACAACATTCAAGTCTTAGTCCCAAAAGATATTGGGGTCAGCTAAATGAATCGATACATCATATCACCACCAAAAGGAAAAGATAATAATACCTAAAACGAGATGAATATACCTAAAAATGATAAAATAAAAAGGACAAAAAATAATGTGTGTGTATATATATAAGGATAAAAGAATAAAAAACACAAGAAGAAAAAAGATGAGGGGAAAAAAATAATACGAGATCACTCCTCCACACGAATACCCGCCCTCCACCTTGCTCTCTCCAAAGTCATACCCACATTCAACCCAAGAAGAAGCATACCACTTCGGACTCCTCTATCCCACGTCTATTTGGGTCTTCCTCTCCCTCTCTTCCATGCCTCTTCTCCACACATCTCAACACGTCTGACAGGTGCATCACTCGGTCTTCTACGCACATGACCAAACCACCATAGGCGAGACTCCCACATCTTGTCTTCAATAGGTGTTACTCACACCCTTTGTCTGATTGTCTCATTTCGCACGTGGTCCTTCCTAGTATGCCCACACATCCAGCGCAACTTGCGCATCTTTGCCACACTCATCTTTTAAATGTGACATTGTTTCACCGCCCAACACTCACCGCGCAACATGCTGTCCTATAAAATTTACCCTTCAGTCTAGTGGGCTTACCTCTATCACATAAAAATCCTGACGCACTCTTCCACTTCATGCACCCTGTTCTGATTCTATGGGATACATCTCCATCTAGCTCACCGTCCTTCTGAATTATGGAGCCCAAGTAACGGAACATATCACTGACCGGTATCTCCTTACCATCTAGATTAATTCCACTATTACCACTGCTTCTACCTCCACCAAACTTGCACTTCATGTACTCTGTCTTGTTCCGACTTAGTCTGAAACTCTTGTTCTCCAATGTCTGTCTTGCTCCGACTTAGTCTGAACATATCACTAAAAACACTTCCATATATAGGTGGAAAATGTGAAACAATGCCAGCGGACAGGTACCTATAGCTAGTGGACAATATTGGTTGAGGACTTGAGGTGCATAACAATAACTTGGACAACAAAACATGGAAACAAATTGTTAACTTAATTAGCCGGTTTTCATAATATTACCATCTTCATCTTCAACAATAATAGATACTAGATCCACATTTCCACATTAAAATGAGTTTGTAGATTTCATTATTTATTTATTTCATAGGAGAGAGGGATTTATTTAATATGAGTGTATGATTGAGTTCTAAGAAAAAGACATCTTAACATGAGAAATGAGAAGTTTCACATTTACTTCTTTTATGCACTTCATTGTTAATTTGTTTTTTTTTTTTGTGATGGCAGACAATTTTCAAATAATTGTGGAATTGCCATGGCATCTTGAATCACTTTTTAGTACTTCTGGCACGTACTTGTGCAGCCATTAGATCTCAAACTCAACGCACCAAATGTATTCTCATTTCTTATAATACTAGTTTAGCAACGCGCGATGTGCGTTCATGTAAATGCCCAAGACCATTGTAGGCATATTAATTGATGGTCATGGTTAGGTTGATCGAGTGAATATGTGAGTATTATGAGTAAACTACTTGTATACATTGCTCGTTAGAAATTGATAAAGAAACTTAATGAATAAAATATTTGTAGCCCCGATTGTATGTGAGGAAATAAAGCAACCAATATGATTATAATAACCATAATAATAGGATAAGATTGATTGATGTTCATTTACTATTGAACAAAAAGAAGAGAGAGAACGCAGTACGGCTCATCTGGTCGCCGACTCACTCTCCTTTATGGGAGGTCCCGAGTGTTCAATTCTCAATGAAGTGAGATTGATCTCAGTTTACCTCAGACCCCCCAAACCCCCTCCCTCCGATGCCCCATGGGGGTAAAAAGAAAAAAGAAACACGTAGTATCAAAAGTATTTGAGACAAAATTGCCTAATTTTTATTCTTTGAAGTTCATTAAGTTAAAGCATTCAAATATTTATGTTGTTAATTCGATATTTGATTGAGCCACATGTGGGTATCAACTCGGTGGATTTGAGTATGATTTTATCTGATATTACAAAATAGCAAAAATGCTTGGGACACTATGTAATTAGGTATATTCCTTACTCCATATTGTGATTTACTTTAAGGACATCCATTATAATTACTTGGGGGACTATGTATTTAGGTTAAAAAAAAACATAGAGGCAGTCAAAAGAATATATTCTCCGGAGGCGACAATTTGCATGCACCAGAATTCTCCGAGTTTCTACATAGTCCCATATGCTCGGCATGTCAAATATGCCAGGTTTTGTTAGATTTGATTCCACCCGTCATCCAACCTCCATGAGCTAAAAAATGACAATAATGAATCGATGAAAAAATGAAATGACAAAGTGTCTGGTCGTGAGGAGAGGTGTTGAATATATTCCCACACTGAAAAGTTGTGAAGCAATTGAGTGCTATATTAAAATTTGGATTACTCCTCCAATCAGGTTGACCTTTTAGGATGGAACTTTGGGTCTTACCAATTTTTAAACTCATTTGGTAAATACTGCTAAGTGACGCATCTATAACTACACGTACTTACATAATACAGAGTAATTAAACTATATGGATAATGATTGGTGTATGCCATTTTTCACACATAAGTATGTGTAAATTAACTTCTTGTTTTTAGAAGAATTGTCCGTCTACACATGTAAAACTAAGAGTGTACATAAAAAGTGTACAAAAATGTATGTTTTGAATTTTTCAAAGAAAAAAGAGACAAAGCAAAGTGTGGTGAATTCTTCCAAATTTTGCAGCAAAATAAATGCCAAACTTATTTTGTTTGAGATATTAGCTTAGATCATCTTCATTAATACTATTCAAACAAATGATTTTTATCATACATCTAATTGTCACATCACAGCTACACATTAGATTTTAAACAATCTCAAAGCATATATAAAATTATTCATCAATAATGATATTCTTTTTTTTTAATAATCATATAAATAGTTTTTCTTGTGCATGCATTAAATAGATTTTAACTATAACCTAATATGGTTCGGGACAGGGCCGACCCTGAGGGAGTGTAAGGTGTTCTCTCGCAAGGGTTCACTAAAATAAAAGGTCCACAAATATTAATAATACTCTATTTATTCTTTATTCGTTCTTGGTGCTCGGATCATGTTCTCTTTAAGCAAGGCCATACCTTGGCTGGCTGGGTGTCGACTGTATGGAGTGCGACACTTTATAGAAACAAAGATTATGACCCTTTTAGTTGTGAGGAGATGGATGAAACAGTTGTCAAATGTGTTTGCCAGAATCAGCTGACTCAAAGAGGTGGCTGCAAAACCTAAAGGAGCTGGCTGCCAGAATTTGGAGCTGATTGCCAAAGCCTTTAGGAGTAGGTTGCCGAAATGAGATGTCGTTTCAAGATTTAAGGTATAACAATGAACTATAATCTAACACAATGGTAGGATTTAGAACATGTCTTAACACATAAGTATGAAGGATTTAAACCTATGAAAATAGATCACTTTGATGAACAGAAAACAAGGAGTTGACTCACAGTGAACTAGAATGTTCATTGGACAATTTTAGAGAGCAAGATGTTTTGCTGTGAAGTTGTGAAGATGAGTGAGAACTGAAGTGTTTGTTGGGAGCAGAATATAAAAGGTGACACAAGATATATCCTAGTTCAGAGATGGTGTAACCCTTCTACATCCAGTCCCAACCTATTTCAGATGGATTCCCACTAAATAAATATTTCATTACATTTAGTGCTCAATCTACCCTTGTCCTCTGGCGTATATTGTGAGGTTTTTCACAAGGAATTTCAACACTATTCCAAGCTACTCAGTCCTCCCAAGGTTTTTCACTGATGACATTGACTTGCTAAGAGTTACTCATGTCCTTATCATTTCTCACCTTCTAGATTTGAACACAAAGCCCTCTAGAATGTAACATTAGTCTAGTTTACATGGGTGTAAATCTAAACTACCAACTAATCTAAACTACCACTAAGCTCTATAGGTTTGTATGAATTGTAGCTAATCTAAGATCATTAGATGAGTGGGGTGGTAGCCGAAGTAGTGAAGGAGAATCAGCTGGCTGGATGTGATCATGTAAAACTTGATTCCCTTCTATTCCATTTAGCTCCTCTCGGTTTACCACACTTGATCTTCCCACACTCCTGTATTTATAGACTAGTCATTGAATCTCCACTGTTGGTTGAGGAATTCAATCTTGACCGTAGCTTGATCTACTTGCTTTGTTCCACTTGACTAAGGAGAGCATGGTTATTCTTTGTCTTCTTGTGACACGGATCAATATCTTCACTTCAACTTGTTTCCTCGTTTCAATGCAGAGACAAAGATGAATTATCTTTATTTCTTTTGTGCGTAGAAACTTAGTATAAAAGTTGAGTGATGTTTCAATGCTTCCTTACAAAGAACAAATACTTGCTTTTACTTAGGGCAGGGTCCGGAAAACTGAAAACCGAAAACCAAATCAAATTAAACCGAACCGTGACCAAATAAAACCGAACCGCTAAAAACCGAAACCGAATTTTAAAAACCGAACCGAGCCATAGTTGTTTGGTTCGGTTTTGGTTGTTACCCTTCAAAACTGAACCGAACCGAAAAATCGAACTAATTAAAATTTGAAATTTTATTTGTTAACTTTTAAGCATTAATCCTAATATCATCAATAATCTTTGATTTTCTTGTGTTAGAGAAATAATTTTTGTGTTATGTTTAGTTTACAAATGCATTTACACATTCATTGCTCATAATAATGTAACTATATTGATCAACTATGTCTTTTATGTATGTATGTTGCAATTTGCTACATGCTTATTGTTTTTATTGGTTATTAGTAGTAATTAAAATTTATTTTTATGTAACTTACATTTTTTGTATTGATAAAACAAATAAATATTCATCTCAGCTATATCACATATGATGTATGTATTCATGAACTTTTTTTAAACAAGTCACAAACAATGTAAATTAAGAATATATACACTTATACCTCTCCCGCATACTTATATACGGAGTAATTAAAGTCATATTTATTTACTTTTATTTTTTACTTCATTTATTCTAGTATGCTTGCATTTTTTATGTAATATGTTTGATCCCTCCAACTATTTTATATATATATATATATATATATATATATATAGAGAGAGAGAGAGAGAGAGTCCCGATCCTGTCAGGCCGGCCTGACGGAAACCGCCGTCAGGCCGAGACCATCAGAGGCCCTTCCCGGTGGAATTTTTTGATGAATTTTTTTGAGCATGTTCCTCATCAATTCTAGTTTATCCATACCAAATTTCAGCTAAAAATTCAATCGGGAAGGCAGTCAAAAAAATCCCTACTAAAACTGTGCAGTTTATATATAAATAATGCACAGTTTATATATAAATAAAACTGCGTTTTTCAAGTCTAGTTTGTCCATACCAAAACGCAGTTATCTTCCAAAAATCATTTGAGTGCCTTCCCGGTTGAATTTTGAGCTGAAAGTTGGTATGGACAAACTAGACTTGATGAGGAACATGCTCAAAAAATTTCATCAAAAAATTCCACCGGGAAGGTCTCCAAAAGGGCTCGGCCGGACAGCTCTCCCGGTCAGGCCGGCCTAACAAGAAGAGTTCTCTCTCTCTCTCTCTCTCTATATATATATATATATATATATATATATATACATATACATATAAACTGCCCAGTTAACTTCAAGAAATTATTTGAGTGCCTTCCTGATTGAATTTTTAGCTGCAATTTGGTACGGATAAACTAGACTTCATGAAGAACATGCTCAAAAAATTTCATCAAAAAATTCCACCGGGAAGTGCCCGAAATGCCCTCGGCCAGACGGAGCACCCCGTCAGGCCGCCTGACATGAATATTTGTCTATATATATACATACATATATATATATATCAATATATATATATATATATATATGTATATATATATATGTATATGTATGTATATATATATATATGTATATATATATATATCAATTTTAAATCAAATGGCAATTTTTTAGTAAAAAACCGAAACAAACCGAACCAATCAAACCGTTGTTCCGAATTTTGGAGTGTAAAACCATACCGACCTTTTACTTTGGTTCCGTATTTGGTTTTAGGTCAAAACTGAACCAAAAGAACCGAACCCACCCCTACTTTTAGTAAAATAAATTCATAAGGAATTTATAATGTGATAAAAATCTCTTATAAATTTCCATTCTATCAATTTGTCATTTTGATTGCAAGTTGGTGTTTTGTTTAATTGTTTTTGTGCTGAGAGAAGAGTGAGTTTGATTTCGGATGCCTTAACTGAAAAACAAGATTTTCAGTTGGCTGCCAAGATTTCAGCTGACTGCCGAAATCTTGTGTTTCAGTTAGGTTCCTTTTCAATGAATACCAGTTAACTCTTCTTCGTACCTTTTCTTTTTTATTCTTTTTTATGGTACGTTTCTTCTCTTTTAGTACTCTTTACCTTTTATGAGTACTTAATCACTAAATGATAGCACATTATAATTAACAGAATGGAACAAGTACAAGAGAATCTAGTCTAATACAGGGATAAATAGAAAGGGGTGACATCATCAAAACAATACATATTAATTATCAAAATCTAGGGGACCTAACAATTTCCCCTTTTTGATGATGCCAAAAACTAGGATCAAAACACTTGTAAATAAGCAAAAAAGATATTTAAAAGCCCTAAGTGTTTGATTCTATTTCCCCTCTTTTTGGCAGCAACAAACATCTACTCTTGGTGCTTTTTTCTTGAAGATTCTCCTGGGAGGATGATGGCTACCTTTCTTTTCATTCTTCTCTCTTTTGCCACCACGATATTGTGAACTTTGTCGTGGAAGGCTTTGTTGATGGTTTCAATTGAGAGTGAGTTATCAATGCCGATTGTTTTTAGCCATCCAAGAGCAAACTTTTCTTCTTCTGTCATTCCGGGTTGCATTGATGAGAATATTTTCAATAGGGGATATTCTCCATGCCCTCCATTCAAGCACTCTCAGACGTTCTTTAAGAAGAACCTCTTTTTCTGCTTCATAAAGGATTCGTGACTCAACGTCAACGAAGATTTCAATATGAGTAGAAGTAGAGGCTATCTGGTGTAGTGTTGGATTTGGAGGTGAAAGGGTGAGTTCAAGAGATAATTAGTGGGGTGAGGATTTCTTCATTTTTTAGTGGAGTGATGAATAGGGATGGTTTTTCGAAGAAGATGCAAGGGTGATTTGTGGCTTAAGTGAAGAGTTCGATCAAGGCCGGAAGGATCTTTATTTTGTTTCAGCATGCAACTTTTCATCTCTCAATTACTTTTTGGGTAGTAACCAAAGATTTATTTGTCATTAATGTTCTTGTGGTTGTTTTTCTTTTCAAGACTAAAAACATCTATTAATAAGAGAGTGAGAAAAAAATGTTAGGAAAAATCACTGGTCTTATTAATGAGATTGCTTTTTGATATCTTTAAGAAGATGATTCAGCTGCTTCGACCACCATGTGTCAATATTTCATGTTGCATGTTGTTATAATTCCTCTTGTTGATTTGATCTTCTTTTAAGCTCATCAATGTAACACCTTTATGAATGTCAACATACATTTGATGTAATCAAGATAAACTATTTCTGCATGGTTGAATTCGAATAAGTACTCCATAGTTTGTTTCATGAAATTTCTGATCAATTTGATCTGTAATGTTTGAGCAATATCTGTGATAAATGACATCAAAGATTCTCCCAAAGATATTTCATAATTCAGATAGCTCAATCCTTGAAACTTTTCATGTTCTTTGAAACATATAAAATGTTCCAAGTAAAATGATACTAAGAGTTGGCTTGTTGGTTTGATTTCGGCAGACAGCTAATTTTCTGGTAATGAAAGTTAGCTGAAATTTTCAGCTTGCTGCTTTCTCCTGCTGAAATCGTCCTTCATTCCATCTTTCTAGGGTTTCTGGTACTTTTTAGCATGAATCCTTGATACAATTAACCTTCCTTTTGAACGGTCTTCTTCTGTTATCCAGAACGTTGACCAATTTCTGTCATAATGATCTGTTTTTATTGAACAAATCTCACTTGATCCTCAAAGTTAGTCAAGTCATCTGATTTTTGAACTTTGTCAATTGAAGTAGATTAGTTGCATCTGAAGTCTAGAAACTGTTGAAAGATTTTGTAGCATTTAGCAAACCATTCTTTGAAGGTCAGAATCTTGATAGTCAGTTTGCTAAAGCTTTCTTTCATCATCATCCTTCAATATAAAGAGTCCTCAATCTTCCTTGATGATTGTATCCACTTGAAGCATTTGAACATTCCCCTCTGTGTTGATGATTAAGGGTCTGTTTGCAACAGGTTCTGCTTTTAAAAAAGTGTTTTTTTAATGAAATGGGGAGAAGTGATTAAATAAAAGTTGATAGTGTTTGAGAAAAAAGTGATTTTGAAAAGTAAAAGTGGGTAGTGTTTGGTAAAATAAGTGCTTTTTGTGTAATAGAAAAAGTAAAAGCACTTTTTACGCGGAAGCCAAAAAAAATAAAAGTTGTAGTGTTTGTGAAAATAAGTGTTTTTTTAAAGCCAAATGCTGAGAAGTGCTTTTTTAAAATCAGTTGCAAACTAACCCTAAGTCCTTTTGACTTGATATTCAGAAATGGACATTCTTAGGACACTGTTATTAGCAAGAAGTAGCTTTATAACAGGATGCACCTAAATGAGGACACTACTAGTTTAGTAGGTAGCTCCTATTTTTACTAGGACGCTACATGGTAGCAGTTTAGTAGGTAGCTCCTTTTTAATCTGAGTCCATTTGTAGAGTTTTTGTTGAAGGTAAAAAGTTCTTCCTCAAGTTTTTCTCATAAGCAAGATGAATGTAATGATGTTTGCCTTGTTCTTTAGTGTATTCCCCCTTACTTAAATGTCCTTCAATTGATGTATTGATGATACCAATTGATATTTCATATGATGAGGAGGAATACCTATAAGTCTTCTAGTATAAACATTCCTTCTTCAAGGTTGTTCAACACTCAGGATCTTACTTTGAGAAATAAATGTGCTGGGATCCTTTTTATGGCTTGAAATATCTCACTGTTGTAGACATCATCAAAATCTACTTCCAGTGCAATATGATCCTAACAATCTTTGTGTGATGTTATTGACGATGGTTCGATCTCCTTTTGAAATAAGATATTCTGATTGGGATTGAACATCATCTGATACATCCACTTATACTTTGGAGGCTGGAGAAGAAGGTCTTTTCGGCTGATAATAGCTCCTGATGTTTCAGAGAGCTGAAGAGTTTTACCAGCAGTTTTTCAGCAGGCAGCTGGGAGCTTGCTGATTTCCAGATTGAGAATTCCTTCTTTCCAGTGAGCATAATTTTGATGACATCTTTGAGGACAGATGTCTTCCTTTGTCCTCAAAGACGGTTAAAACTAAGGCGGCATTGTGCTTCATGCAAATGTAAACCATTTATCTTTTGTGGACATGTCTTACTCTTTCTTACTCTTTGGAGGTTAGAAGTGTAAAACAATCACTTTATCCTTATTTTCTTAAAACTCGTATCAAACCTAAGTGCATCTTACATTATATGACGTACTACCTCCGTTTCTATTTGTTTGACACACTTTCATTTTTTGAACGTTTCAAAATGAATGCCACACTTCCCATTTGGTAAACAAAACAGTGTCAAACATTGTTCAAATAGTGTCCAAATAGTGTCTAAACAGTGCCAAACAGTGTCCAAACAGTGTTCAAACAGTACAATTTACCCCTTAGTAAAAAAATTCCTTAAATGTTGACTTGTCAAACTATGTCAAAGAAATAGAAACAGAGGGAGTATGTAGAATTTTAGAGACACCATTGGAAAATTATTGACAAAAACAAATCGAAGATCAGATAAACCAAGTTGCAGTTGCATGTTGTCGTTGTCATAATGATTAGTATTGATAATCATTATGAATATTTTGAAATTATCATAATGATGATAAATTGATGACATATCAGTAATCATATTTTTAATCTCATATTTGAAATTATGAAAGTTGTCGTATTTTCATAAACACTAATTCAGTACCCGTACGATGCACGGGAATAATTACCATCCATATAAAATGTATTTCATTTGATATATACTCCCTCCGTAACTTTAAAATCTTCCCACTTCAAAAGTAGATAGATTAAGAACAGTGAAAGAGATTATGAATTATTGAGGGTATGGTGGGAAGATAGTGGAATAATGTGATGGAATGAGGGATAAATCCAAAAAAAAAGTAGCTGTAATAGTGTATTATTTTCAAAATTATTGAGGGTATGACGGGAAGATTGAAAATGAGAAGATTTTTATGTTACGGAGGAAGAATAACATATTCAATATAAAATCAAACATATATAAGTAATTGTGCTCAAAACATATATCAAAAGGGAGATTACAAATCCAAAAAGGAACAAATTGAAAGTACATAAAATGTATGTAGATTCAAGTGTCATCAATTGGCATTGCATCACCTCGAGTCATACCTAAAGGAAAGAGGTAGCATATTATGAGTGCATCTATAAACTCTTCATATTTTTGGCAACATGTAAATGTGATGCGTTTAACAAAGAATTTGAGGCTTCTTCATTTGCCAGCTAATTTAATGATCAGTTAGAATATATATCAACAAGTCAAACATGGTGATGAATGTTCGATTCTTGAGCAGTTTGTGAATGACACTGCTGAGTTGCAAGGAAACTTTGTTGTTGATCCACTACCACTCATGATGGAAGCACAACCCAAGAACTCATCTAAGGTTCAGAAGAAAAAGAAAGTGATTGTTGTGTCTGAAGAGGAAGAAAGCGAAGATGAAGATGATGTGGAGTCTGAGCTAGCTGAGCTTCAGAAGAAGATGGCCCTGCTGACTAATCAATTTAACAAGAAGTTTTTCAAGAAGAATAGTTCATCAAATAAGCCGAGAACTTCTTCATCCAACTTAAAACAGAAGAACAATGATCACAATGCCTTAGAAAAGGCAGTTGCAACTGAAGAACCTCCCAAATGTTTCAATTGTGGAATAGCTGGACATCTTATCAAAGATTGCCGCTTACCTATGAGGAGTGACTTTAACTACTATAAGCAGAAGATTCTCCTGAACAAACAAAAGATGTTCATAGCAAAGAAAGATGATGAGAATGCTGCACTGCTCGCTGAAAAAGTAATCAAATTATATCTCTTAGATTTCTCAAAGAATGAGAATGTAGAAATCATTTTAATTCAACACAGAAATGCTACTGAAAATGTGAATGAATCACAAGAGTTGACATATATTATCAATTGATCTTTCAAGCAAGCAATCACTGCTACATGTAATTATGATTAGGTATTTCCGAGTCGAACTTCAAACCTGAGATCTATGATGTCCAGTCACGATCCATATCTCAGTCCATTCTGAATCCATCCATTTCATTAGTCACAGCAAACTCAAACATTTCATATACAAATCCTAGTGAAAGAGCATCTAGTAAGTTCTCGAGTTCCATGCTAGCGAGGTGAAATTCTGTCATATTACGGGTATAAGCGTTCCTATATAACTAGAGTAAACTCCAAGGTGTGTCATCACAGACTTGATCACGAAGAAAGGTTAAGGTTTTCAGGAGAACTAGATGGCCATTTTGTGCTCCTACTATCCAACCATGAAGGATGCGGATATTGTTCACCGAACGAACAAGGATGTCCTACTTCATAACCCTGTTATCATCTAGTTCATGTTTTAAATTGACCAATAGCTCCAATCTCAAATAACTACCCCCAAAAAATGGGTGCTTGAGGAGAGGTCTAAGAGTCTTCAGCCGAAAAAGTGGATTTCTGTGATGGAATAACATGATCAAGCTTTAAACTCCTTGGTTACACTGATTATTAGTACTGACAAACACGTTCTGGAGAAGTTGGCTTAAGTCCTCCATATCCTTCCTAAGAGAGACTCCATTGTGGTTTCCGGTTGCACCGTCTAGCTTCAAGTGTTCGTTGGAGATGAGGAAATTAGCTTCAAGTGTTCGTTAGAGATGAGAAAATTTTCTATTTTGTACATCCCTCCATAGCTACCAGCTATACGTTGAACCAAAACTACCGCTTCTAGCAGTTCCTTTAGGAAATATTTGTGCATGTGGTGATGGCAAAAAAGTTATCATACTTCTCATGCAGGAAATAGCTTGTGAATTGCTCTTCATGGATAAGCATTGCCTAAGAATGTTAGGTAATCCATGTAATGAATTCATAGTAAATTCAAACGAAGCCCTCAATTCTTGTGAATTGAGAGTCAGTGTGGCTTTGATGGTTATTTCGCGGGAAAACTGTCAAATAGGTCCTCAAACTTTCATAAAAAGGTCAAATAAGTCCTTATATAGGAGGCTCTGTCCGGCCGTCGCGATTTGGGGCGGTTCCTGGTGGAATTTTTTGATGAATTTTTTTAGTATCTCATTCATCAAGTCTAGTTTACTCATACCAAATTTCAGCTAAAACTTCAATCGGGAACACATTCAAATTAATTCTTGAAGAATGTGCAGTATATTTCAAGAATTTATTTGAATGTCTATCCGATCGAATTTTGAGCTAAAATTTGGTATGGATAAACTAGACTTGATGAGGAACATGATCAAAATATTTCATCAAAAAATTCCACCGGGAACCACCCCAAACAGTAAAGTTCGGACGGCACCTCCCGTCCCTCCGAATGAACCTGAGCATTCCTCTCTCTCTCTCTCTACACACACACAGGGAGCGGTTCCGGTAAGAACGCATCTTAGGAGAGAAATGAGAACGAATCTGGACTGTTGGATTGAATTATGTGGAACTGAATTGTGCATTTGATGAAACCGAAATGTGTATTAGATGATATTGAAATGTGCATAATAAAAATTTAAACTCACATGTGCATTAGGTGAAACTGAAATGTGCAGAATAAATGGTACTAAAATAACATCACATCGTACCTTTTATTCTGCACATTTTAGTTTCATTTAGTGCACATTTCAAATCTACCTAATGCACAATTAGCTTCACATAATGTCACTACATTGTACCCTTTGTGTTGCACATTTCAATTTCACCTAATACACATTACAGCTTTATCTAATGCACATTGAATTTCACATAAAGCAAATCTTACGGTCCAGATTCATTCTCATTTTTTTCATAAGATCATGTTCTTATTTGAACCATAACCCCCATATATATATATATATATATATATATATATACACACACACACACACACACATTTGATACCACATAATATATTTGATACCACATATTTTAAATTTTTCTTACACTGGTTTATATTCTAAAACATCTATAATCATCATGTTATACGGATTATATTTTTTTTTATATAAAGGAAGTAATAACTGTAATTGAATTTCACGTTTAACTTAATACTTGTGCACCACAGTCAATTATCAAACCATTAAATTGTTTGAAAAAGATAAGTTATTTGGGATTCACAGTTCCAATTTATGTGTATTGATTAATCTTTAATTTGATTAACTTTACCCTCTAAATGTCATTTTCAGATTTTTCCGTCAAACAAATATTAGCTTCTCACCTTTAAAGTCAAAGGTACAATTAGGAACACCCAAGGCACACGTGAGCGTAAAGGTAACTTCTGTGAGGTATCTTTTATATATATATATATATATATATATATATATATATATATATAGGTTCTGGTTCAAATAAGAACATGATCTTATGAGAAAAATGAGAATGAATCTGGACCGTTAGATTTGCTTTATGTGAAATTCAATGTGCATTAGATAAAGTTATAATGTGTATTAGGTGAAATTGAAATGTGCAGCACAAAGGGTACAATGTAGTGGCATTATGTGAAGCTAAATTGTGCATTAGATGGATTTGAAATGTGCAGTAAATGAAAGTAAAATGTGCAGAATAAAAGGTATGATGTGATGTTATTTTAGTACCTTTTATTCTGCACATCTCAGTTTCACCTAATGCACATGTGAGTTTAAATTTCTATTATGCACATTTCAATATCATCTAACGCACATTTCGGTTTCATCAAATGCACAATTCAGTTCCACATAATTCAATCCAACGGTCCAGATTCGTTCTCATTTTTCTCCTAAGATGCGTTCTTACCGGAACCGCTCCCTATATATATATATATATATATATATATATATATATATATATATATATATATATATATATATATATATAGGTTTTGGTTCAAATAAGAACACGATCTTATGAGAAAAATGAGAACGAATCTGAACCGTTAGATTTGCTTTATGTGAAATTCAATGTGCATTAGATGAAGCTATAATGTGTATTAGGTGAAATTGAAATTAAATGTGCATCACAAAGAGTACGATATAGTGGCATTATGTGCAGTTATATATATATATATAACTTTTGATAGTTTTTTTTCACAACAGTTTAGTTTCGAATTCTCTTACTCCCATAGACATACGTAGTACATGATTTGTGTTGCCAACTGAAACTGTGTGTTATGCAATTTCTGAAATGAGAAGGTTTCAATGAGAAGGTTATAAATCATTAACTATTTTTGAAAATATACAATTGACAACATTGATCTGATATTATTTTTTAAATATGTGATCACATTAGGATTTGGTAAATCAGAGCGATTTAAATCTGTACCATAAACTTGCCTGACCTCAACACCCTTGAGATGTTAGACTAAAATTTGTAGTGTAAAAATGATTGAAACACAGATCCCTCCCATATTTTACTAAGTATAAGACTCCATTTTTGTTTGTTTTTAAATTTGGGAAAGACCTTTTTTTCATTTGTTAAATTCAATAGTGTTACACAATAAAATTAAATAACCGGATTTAGACCACTACAAATACCATTATATTCAGAATAGGTTACATTATACTTGGCAACAAATGCCATGTTAGGAAATTGATGTAACGTACCTTGAAAGTACAGCAGCGGAAGTTTAAAATTTTTCCAAACAGATCTTCCCTAATTATGACAAAACAACGAATATAACAATAATAACAGATCTGAGTTAGAACTTACAGATCTTCCAGCCTAGCGGTGCTAATCCTTGACCTTAGGTATCCACGTGATTTCTCCTTTCCGAAAGAACGGTTAGATCTGCCTTAGAGAAAGACTAGGAAATCTATTCGCAAGAAAATAAACTGGTAATACTGAATCTAAAAATCTCGTCACAAATTATGAGGGAGGAGGATGTATTTATACTAGTTCTAAACTAGTTTCCCAATCACGATGAAAGTCTTTTGGTTCTAATCCAATCAGGACCAATCTCATTTATTTAATCAAATAAATAAATAAAATAAACAAACTAACAATAAGGGGGAAGTGGGTTGTACGCCACTTTTCACCCCTATCATAATATTTATTTTATTTCTTTATTAATTAAATATTAATTAAATAATATAAATAATAAATTATAATAATAAAATAATAACAAGAGAAAGGATAGGGAGTGGCTTTAGCCGCTACCCTACCTTTACTCCTTATATATTATTTTTATTATTATATTTATTATTATTATGATTTTTCTTTTAATCTAATTCCAAAATGTATTAAAAGAAAACATCAACTTTATTTAATTATAAATACATCTTAATTAAGTATAATAAATCTAATTTATCACACTTAATTAATTCTATCAAATAGAACAATTCCTTCAACATGATGGATTAAATATATTAATCTAATTAATATTTAACTCATCTTATTTTCAGCATTATGAATTAAATATTATTTAATCCAATTAATAATATTTAATTCCTTCTAACAATTCAATCGAAAGGTATAATCACTTGTTGTGTGACCCATAGGGCCTTATATATTAAGCACTAATCAAATTAAGATCTTAGCAGAATCCCTAGACGATTTACCAGACAAACTTAATATATAAGGGCGTTTGCGAGGACTATTCAAACTCCCTGTAATATAGAGCTCATAGTGATACGGTCATTTCATTCAACGAACATTCAAATAAGTCTAGAACATGATATTGTGTCTATTCTAATAACTTAGTCTCTGTCTCTCAATCTTTCTAGATGATCCATAACGATCATATTCGATATCCAAAACGAATATATCTTTGCATTGGCCAATGACTTTATGATCCATCTAAATATGAAAAGTAGAATGTTCTCTCTTAATCTATTACGAGGAATGAATCCTTTCTTGGCTCAACTACTACTCCATGTGCTTCGTGATGCACCCAACACATGCTGTATCTACCCCGATTGGAGTGCAAGCGTTGGTCATGGTCAAAGTACATCACTCTGCACATGTACTACGTATTGACCTCAAGTCGGAGGACTGTTACACTACTCTATACGCCGATAATCCCATAGACACATGAATAGAACTTATCAAATGGTTTCTCGGTGGGTATGCCAATATTCTCTAAAATATCTATGTGACCATCATGAATTACAGGAACTCATAGTTGTGAGATCAACTATACTTTCTAAAAGTATGATGCAATCCACATACCAATCTTATCACATATCATCAATATCCCTTTCTTGATGATCATTGATTGGGACTATTTTAGGACCTTATGTTATATCATATAAGCTCTCACTTACTTATTGACAACATAAATCCAAGGGAACACAATTATGAATAAGATATTGACAATCGAAATACTTAATCATCAATGTGTAATACCATATATATCAAATATATAAAACTGAATGTGATCGAGTACATATATCTCTAAAAGTGATTGTCGCTAGGACATATATACTAACATGCCATTCCTTACAAACTTAGGATAAAAAATAGATTACCCAGCAAGTAATCAACATCCAAAGTTTGTATCATAACCTGATCTTTTTGCTAACATAATCCAGGCCGCAAAAAAAAAAAAAAAAAAAAAAAAAAAAAAAAAAACTGAAGCACATAGTTTGGTCTAGCTTAAACAGAAAATCTAAAAAAGTGTTACTACTTCTCCACTTTCACTTTCTTCAACTTCTTCACTGGCTCAACAGATGGACACTCAACAGGTGGGCACTCATTGGGTGGGCGCTCAACAAACAACCTTTTCTTGATGCCATCATAGTTTACCACAACTGCTTTCCTTTTTTCTTTTGTCAGCAAGGGGCTTGTGTCCTCAACATTCAATGTGATGATCTTCAATGCGTAAAAAAACTTTAAGCACCAAAAGTTTAAGTTTAAAATGTATGAATACTAAACAAACCTAAATACTCAGTTTTAAGGTTTAAGTTTTATGTGTAACCGTTGAATATCCATTAAAAAGTAGCTTGGAAACAAAACGATAAGAACTTCATAGACATACTTCTTCAGGAATAGAAAACTCCTTTTTAAGAAGAGTGAAATCATCCTCATCATCCACTACTTTTCCCTTATTCTCGTATAACGACATCACATTAGGATCACAATTCATTCCAATCACACTAAATGTAGGCACACCCCTGTAGCTTATGATTTCTCTCTTTGATTGAACTCAAAACAATCCCTTAATCCCAACCAAACAATCAATCTCAACTGGAAAATAGCAAGGTCCCACACCTTTCTGTATATTCCACAAACTTAAACACATTAAACTTGAAAAATTTATGGCATATAAGAATAGTATACTGAAATGTATCTTTCAAAAAACCTCTTCAATCTCATCGCGAAGAGAATTTGCCGGTTTTCCCACCAAAACATTGCATTCTTTGTCCCAAAACACAAAAGATGCATGACCCGTGTCATCTATCACCCTCACATTCACCTTATATCTGAAATTTTTCAACGCTTTAGCATGAACCGGTGACTGCCAGTCTAAAAAACCATGTCAAAATAAGCTAACCTGAGAATCACTTCTGTTGTGTTGCACACAACACACCGGAAAGTATCCCTTTCAGGTAAAACTTTCCTACTGCAGCCCTTGCAAGAAATATAGTATCAGTCTCGATAGCTATCAATTGCCAAAATCTCTTCATAGACCCAATGCTTACCTTCCTATTTTTATTAGAACATAGTAAACCTGTTTCAATATATAGACATAAAACATCCATTAATTTATAATGAAATGCTCTACTATATCCCAACCTCCTTTGTTTTCATGAGATCATCAATCGAAACCATCTTGACATTCCCGCTTTCAAGGTCATCGGGGAAAGTAGGAGTCACAAAAGTACCGAAGGCTAATCCGTCCCCATCATCATCATTATCTGGCCCAAACCTAAGTCATTTAAGATAACAGTTGATTAAACCCCAGTCCATAAATTGTGGTTCAAGCTATTTAAGAATAGCTTACGTTGCTTTGAACTCCGCATACTCCTCACAATCCCTGTTCAGCAGCATCTTTGATACATTGAACATGTTTGTCACTCCCACACGACCTAAAAGTTTACCCTATTAAGCATGAATCACACACTGAAAATCAATTTTAGTTTCATTATACCCTGAAATTTTCTTGGACGGCATAATTGAATAATAAGAATGATAGACTTAGGTTTAGTCTTCAGAAAATCTACCAACTGATCTACCAACTCCTCCCAAAGTGTGCATGAGATAGTATTTCCACGACAAAATATGATATAGATTTCAAATTTCAAACCTACCACAAACACTTGAATTTTGAAGTTTGAAATACTTACAGTGTATCCCCAAGAGTAAGATCAATCAACTGTGTTTCTATGCCATTCTTTGTTAGGGCCTTAGGGTTTGACAGGGAAGTAACCTTGCCAATCACATCTAAAAGAGAAATTTTTGATTTAAGTATTGTTCTTTCATTAAAAATTAAATGAAAGAATTGTTTTTTATGAAAATGATCACCTATGGCATGTGTTTCATCCACAACTTCCATAGCTTGCAAGGCAGCAATCGTTGTAAAGTCAAACATTTTCATTGGGAAATTGATGTTTGAAAGAATTCCTTGTTGTCTTGAAATTTATGTAGTTGTTTTGAACCAAAACATGCCTTATTGCATAAACATTGCCTTCCTTAAACAGGGATCAAAACTTTGCAACCTGATATTTCCCAACATGTGCATGAATTTTTGTTCCCGGGGAAAAAAGTTGTTAGTTCATAAATGTTTTATATATGAATTGGAATATAAAAACTTTTCAAAGTATACATGTTTTAAAATCTACTTTTCAAAGCAAACACTACCTCCCTATCATGGAAAATACACTACAATGATTCACCATGAATCCCATATCCTGGGATTTCATAAACACGAACTGCTCTAGCTTTGAATGTCCGGGAAGTTTCTGTTTGATCAAAATCATTTATCAAAGACCACATGCTATTAATTTTTCGTAGTAAAGAAATCAATGCCAAAATGAAGGAAGGGATGATGAAAACGTAATTTAGAATGTCTATTTATAGGAAGGTAAGATGCATCGTCCACACACAATATACACACTTACACTTGTGTGTTCTAATTTCCAGCAAAAATAGATTATATGAGTTGTCAACCACCTAACGTAGGAGTAATGATATCACTCCAATAGGGAGCATTTGTGAATCCTAGCTAAATATCATTATTTAAATTTATTAGAGCAACAAATTGCTTAACTAAATAGGTGTAATGATGTGAATTTACTTTTTTCTCAGAAAAGCAGCTTGCCCAGCCGCCAAACTGTGGACTTTAACCCACCTTTAAAGTGGACTTTAACCCACCTTTTTGCTAATGTAATAATTAATTCATGTTGCTCAAGTTTACCCTTCAAAGGGATCTTTATGTAATTTCACCTTATGGACTCTTGCCTTAGGAATATGAGCGAGAACACTGTTGAAAAAACAATGTTTTTAGGGATTTTGCTTTTATATTATAGTAGTTAATCCCATTTGTTGCCACGAGGCAATTTTTTTTATATTACGTACAATATAATAACTTTTTCATGTATTTATAAAAGCATATCAAACAAAATAAATTTTTATTTAGTAAACGATCGTCAAATGTATGATTTATTACTATGCATTCTTTAAGTCTAGTTTGATTGATCACAATTTGTTTAAATTTATATATAGGAGAGACATTAGTCTATAACAAGACATTTGAAAATTGAAACATACAGATTATTTTACATAAATTCATTTATTAGAAGACATTAATTTATACTTAATTCTAATAAGGATGTTTTTTATTGGATTGGAATTTCCTTATCAGGTATGATCTGATCTGGTCAGGTCTATTTAAGTATGAGCTAGTAGTTTGGTCTATTTAAGCATGCTCTGACCTAGTCTGGTCTGATACTGGTGTGATCAAGTTGATGTTTGTTCTATAAGTATTAAACAACAATTGAAGTCCAATCGACTGATCTGGTTTGTTTAAGAATATTTTTAATCAGGCTGGAATTTTCTGATCTAATATATTCTGGTAGATGTCATGTCGTTGTTAATTTTATACTCCGTAATTATTCAAGTATGATCTGATTTGATCTGGTCCAATATGAGATTGGAAATAATCCAAGTAAAAACATTCTAATCTAATCATGTTTTACACTAAGTATATGACATTTTTGTATACACTTTGCACGAGAACGCCATTTTTGTTGGAACTCCACTCTATAGATAAATGCATGTAATAATTGTTGGATAGTCATTTAGATTTGTATTCCTATAGGACTTTGAATATGTTTTAAAAATACATTTCTCTTAGAACCAAAACTAGGCTATAATAAAACAAAACTAGGGAGGATGGTTAAAACATTGAAAGTTTGTCAAAAAAATCAAATGAACGAGGACATCTAAGAAAACAATGTGTACTTTTTTGAATGAATAAAAAACAAATCATGTCCAATACCAGCTGATAAAACTTAGAAGAGCACGCACGGTCAACAAAAGAAATAGAGGGAAGAGGACAAATTGGTCCAGTTTTGAAGAAAGTGAGGTGCGCCCAACACTTTTGGTGGTGCGCCAAGTTCGTTTTTTTTGGGTATTTTGGGAGGAATCTCACTTGATTAGTGCTCAAACTCTCAATAAAAGCACCAAATGATGGATTATAAGAATCAAAGCATATATAATTAGGAGAGATTGAGCAAGAAATGTGGAGAAGATGATGAATAGTGTGACTGTGTGAGAAGTGTAATATTGATAAGGAAATCCGAATTTGGGCCTCTAATATGGGCCCGACAGATCCGGTTACATAAATGGACTGAGAATATAGAAATCTACTGATAATGTAAAATAATGAAAATATTATCTACTGAGTGCAGGGGCGGACCGTGCCTTGTTCAAAGGTGTTCATGTGAACACCCGGAATTTCCCAAAAAAAATATTCAAAACGACGTCGTTTTAGTGAGTTTTTTTTAAATGAAGCGTCGTCGTTTTGACTACTACTATGACGTATCCCGAAAGATAGAACTCACAGAAGTCCAAACATGTTTTGCGGCTTTCCAATTTCAAACGACCAGTCCCGCTAGGTCTTCTCGGTTCTCACGACTCACGAGTCACACAGCAAGTTACCCAGGTCCCGGCTAAGACCCCAGTGCTCCATTGTGCCAGCGTCTCGACGCAACCTGCAACCATCGCTCCTCTGCATCTCTGCGATGGCGCTGCACGCTTGCGGACTCGCTACTCAGTCACTCAGGCCTCACCACCTCAGCCAAGACAGCCCAGCGGCCAGCACTCCGTAAATTTCTAAATTAGATTTCTACATTTTTGTTTGTAACAGTTGTAATCAGTAATTTGTAAACTAAGCATTCTAGACCAGCTAGTTGTGAGGTTACTGTGTCTAGTGAGAGGTATCGAGTTCGAAACCTGCTAGGCACATAGGGGGCTGAAACTCAATAGAGTGAGTTTCAGCCCTTATTACTCCAGGCTCCCCCAGCCTCCCTCCCCCAGACCCCTTGGAATTAA
The DNA here is from genome assembly GCA_945859915.1 of Cuscuta epithymum. Lineage (NCBI taxonomy): Eukaryota > Viridiplantae > Streptophyta > Magnoliopsida > Solanales > Convolvulaceae > Cuscuta > Cuscuta epithymum. The sequence goes on along the minus strand of CAMAPF010000067.1, from coordinate 737,317 downwards.
AAAAAAAAAGGAAAGGAAAAGTAATTTGTATGTGAGTGTGCTGGTGTGCGTATTTTGATAATGTGTATTTTGATAAATTGATAAATTGATAAGGGTATGTCAGATTCATTATTGATGAGTTTCTAGAAAGTTTCAAATTTACCTCTCTCTTGAGTTTGGTCTGCATACTCTATTACTAAAGTGGCAGTGGCCCAATTGATAGAAATGGCATGGTTATTTAATTGATTTAATTGTAGCTTTAAGACTAGCTGATTTAATTTAGTATCCATTTATGTATTGTCTAGTTTTTGGTGAATTTATTTGTGCTAATAATAAGGATTTATCAATGAAAGTTCATTATGTTTTATGTAACTATTAATAAGTATGAATTGGGTATTATTTATTTATATAGGTTTGAAAAATCCAATGGAAAAAACTAATGAACTGAGAGTAGGATTGACACGATACTTTGAATCTGCACCAAAATTCAAAGTAGAAAACAGCGGTTCATCGGCTCAACCACAATCCGAAGTTATTCCATTGGAAGCCGACCCCGCTAAAAGAAAGCCAATTGAGCAGTTTCATCCTGATAGTCGGGAAAGTGTGAGGAGGCAGTATCTAATAAGTGGTCCGAACCAAATTGATAATATCGATTTTCCATATTATGATATTAGAGGTAGGTGCAAATTTAACCCTTCTTGGTATGCATCTCATATATAATGGATGGAATATAGTGAAGTGTGGATGCAGTGTTTTGTTTGCCATGCTATTTGTTCAAAGATATAACCAAGTATGGTCGTGATTCTTTTGTTGGGCAAGGAAATGGATTTAGAGGTTGGAATCACATGGCTCATGGGTTTAATTAACATGCTAATAGTGAATGTCATAAAGCATGTGCAATGAAATGCCGAATTCTAATGAATTCAAAACAAAGTATTTCTACTTGTGTGAAGAAATCAACATATTTTTTAGATTCTGAATATGCAATAAAAGTAAAAACATCACTTCAAGCTACTAAATTACTTTTGAGGGGTGGTCAAACATTTAGAGGACATGAAGAGGGAGAGGATTCATCTTACCAAGGTCATTTTCTTGAATACGATAGAGAGTTGCGAGAGGCTAACAGTGTCACAAATTTTCATGGGATGACTTCCTCGGTGATTCAAAAAGACCTTGCTTTTGCTTGTTCATATTTAACTACTTCCAATATTGCTAGTGAATTAAATTGGAAATGATGTATTTGGTGTCCTAGTTGATGAGTCAGGTGATTGTTCGGGCATTGGGCAAAGAGCAAATGGCTCTTGTTGTGCGTTATGTGGATAGTGTCGGTTGTGTTGTTGAAAGATTTTTTGGCATTGCACATGTTAAAGAAACAAATGCTCTATCTCTTAAAAAGGCTCTTTTAAACATATTGTCCTCTAACGGATTGAGTTTATCCAAGATTCGAGGTCAAGGGTAAGATGGAGCAAGTAATATGAGTGGTCAGTTTAATGGGATTAAAGCATTAATTCAAAAGGAGAATCCCTCTGCTTTTTAGGTGCATTTAGGGGTAGACTTGGGCCGGGCGGCCCGACCCGGTGACTGTTTGAACCGGCCCGAACCGTCGGCCCGGTCAGGGACCGGTCCGGGTAAGCCCGACCCGCTGGGGTTCCGGGCCAGGCTCGGGCCCCTGAAAAGGTGAACCGGCCCGGTTCGGGCCAATTTATCTATTTTTTTCTTTTTTTTTGATTTTTTTATGTTTTTGGGTTGGGCTGGGTTTTTTGGGCCATTTGAGGTGGTGTGGGGTGGTTTGGGGGTGAGGGGGGAGGGTTGGGGGTTAATTAGGAAAAGCCAAAAATAATAATAATTTGAACCGAGGCCCGGCCCGGTCCAGCCCGAACCGGACCCGAGGGTTACCCGGGCCGGTTCCGGGCCTCCCCTTTCATGAACCGAGGCCCGGCTGGGCCTGGGCCTGAACCGGCCCGAGTCCACCCGTAGGTGCATTGTTTCACTCACCAGCTCCAATTGGCTCTAGTTGCTGGTGTGAAGTATCACATTGATGTGAGTACTTTTTTAGGTCTAGTAAATAGTGTGGTCAATATAATTGGGTGTTCCAATAAAAAGACAAGAGTTGCTTCGGGACAAACAACATGCTTATTTGCGTGAAATAATTGAGTTGGGTTTGGTACAAACTAGTACAGGCTTGAACCAACAATCAGCTCTTGCAAGGGCGGGTGATACACGTTGGGGGTAACACTACATGACTTTTACTAGCTTGATGACATTGTTTGATCCTATTATTGGTGTCCTTGAAACAATGACTGATGACGTTTCTTGTGAAGTTCGTGGTCCGGTAAGGACTTTGTTAGATGGCCTACTTTCTATTGATTTTATTTTGATGCTATATTTGATGGTTGATGTGTCAGAAGTGACAAACGATTTGAATATGGCTTTGCAAAGACGTGATCAAGACCTCTTGAATGCATTAACTCTTGTAAAGATATGCAAAGGAAGATTCGAAAAGATGAGAGACGACGAATGGGAAGGTCTCTTGGAAAGGGTTGTAACGGTTTGTACTAATCATGATATTCATGTGCCTAATATGGATGGACCCTATCACCAATAAAAAAGATTACACTGTCAAACTTCGTTTGTTACGAATTTGCATCATTACAAGACTGATTGTCTTGTTAGTGTTTTAGATTTGCAATTGAAGGAGCTTAATGCTAGGTTTGATGTGGAAAATACTGAATTGTTACATTGTGTTGCATGCTTAAATCCTGCATCTAACTTTATGGATTTTGATGAGTAGAAGTTGTTGAGGATGACAACATTTTATTCAGGCGATTTCATTGATGAGACTGACTCTTCTTTATGCAATCAATTTGCTAACTACATTGAGGATATGCGGTTAGATCCTCGTTTTTTCAGGATTAGTAGGGCTTGTGGATCTTTCAAAGAAATTGGTAGCAACCAAAAAGTACAAGACTTATGGTGTCATTTATAAGCTTGTGAAGCTTGCTTTGATTTTGGCGGTAGCAACTGCGAGTGTGGAACGTGTTTTTTCAGCAATGAAGCATGTCAAAAGCGAGTTGAGGACAAGATGGGGGGACCAGTGGTTAAATGAGCGCCTTGTGACATTCATTGAGAGAGATGTGTTTATGACTATTATTAATGAAGAAAATTTTAGAATATTTTCACAAAAACACGAGCACGAGGAAAAATCAGTTAATGTAGTACTTTTGTTGTACTTTATTAATATACTATGTTTTAGTTTTCAATGTAGTTTTTTATGGACAAATATGCTATTATTGAATTACGTGATTATTGTGATAATTTTAATTTTAATTTAGTTTCAAACACCCAAAACCTAAGGTCTAGATTCGCCACTGACTGAGTGTATGTGTGCCGCTGTCTAGACCCAGTAGTCGTGAGACCCGAGGGTCCAAGTCTATATACTCTATCAGTTTTATTATTTATGTAGTACTCCCTCCGTCCCATTTTGGTTATCTTACTTTCCTTTTTGGGTTGTCCCGGAATGAATGTCATGTTTCCCCTTTTGGTAAGAAATTTGTGGTCTATATCATTTCACTTCATTCTACTCAAATCTCGACCACAACTTTTACTTTTCAACCATGTTATTAATAACCGTACCAAATTGAAATGAGACAACCATTATGGGACAGAGGTAGTAATATTTATTAAAAACTTTATCCTGAGCTCCAGCCCAGCCTTCTTTGTTGTCCTGGCTACGCCCCTGTACACTAGTATCTCGTTGCCATCAAGAGTAATCCCACAACTACTACGACTTATACCCCCATCAAACTTGAACTACATAAACTCAATCTTGCTTTGCCTTAGTTTGAAACCCTTGGTCTTGCTCCAATGTTTGTCGCCATACTTCAAATTTGGCTTTAACATTCGTTTGTGTCTCATCAATCAATACGAATCATCGACAAACATCATGCATCAAGATATATCTTCTTGAATTGACTTCATAAGTTCATCAATGAATATAACAAGTAAGGTAGGACTCAGAGCCGATCTTTGGTGCATTTCGATAGTAATAGGGAACTCTGCAGTCCTCATTACACTAGTACGTACAAACACTTGTAGTGTAAGCATCATACATACCTATAATGATAATAATATACTTACGGGATATGTCTTTTTTAGTTAGGATCCATCAAATGACTTCTCGATGTACCCTATCGTATGTCATTAGTAGAATAATATTGGGAGAAAATTACTACTACTCCGCCCCTCTAACATTGTTACAAGAAGAGATGACGTGATTACAAAAAGTGTATTTATGTGATTGAAATTAATTGATAAAGTAAAAATAAAGTAAAAAGAATTTTGATTCATACAACATTACCGAATTTGATATGAGACAATCTTGGAGAGAGTAAAAACAATGAATTTTATCAATCGAGAACATTAAAGATAAGTTGTCTACCAACACAGAACTTGAAAGATAATGTAGTGTATCAATATAAGGCCCTATTGAGTAAAAACTATCAATGTGAAACCTAAAATACCATGTAATTTTATATTTGTATTTAAAAAAATTAAATATCATTTAATCATATTAAAATAATAAGCTTTCGTGAAGAGAAAACATCAAAAGTTTGCAATAGAATTAATAAAACAAAAAATCAAAATAAATCAGAATTAATGATATTTTAAGTCTTAAATAAATAATAATCACGTATTCAAACTAGAATTTATCTTTCAGAATCATATAGAGTATTAAAAGTGTGTATTTTTAGATTTTGGTTTGACAATGAAATTCCTAAAACCGAAAGAAAAAAAGAAGGTAAGAATGGAGGAATTCCTAGAAAGTTCTCAGCAACTCCTGGTGTAAATAGCCGGCGTATTCATGGACGCAATTTCACCACGTCAAAGGTTAACCACGTTTGCATCCGACATGGCACCATCCTCTCGCCGGGAAATGATACGCCCCATTTTTAATGCTTAACGATACTTTTCCCAATTACTCACAACGCCAACACTCAAAACGCTCACAGCAAACAAAGCTGCAAGGGTAAATTTTGTTCGCTTTTATTAGTCGTCGTTCTTTGTGGTTGGGGATGAACAGAAATGGAGATGGAGGCGGCGGCAGGGGCGGATGCTAGTGAGGGAAGGGGTAGGCTCCAGCCCAGCTCATTTTATTATTTTTTAGTTAGTAATTTAGTATATGTATATGGGGTAATTCTAAATATAGCCCACTTTTTACTAAATACAACCATATAAGTTTTAAATCCCTGATACACCCTTTTTAATAATCTCGGTAGACCGTATGCTTACCTATATACTCAGTATTTCACATCTCCTTCTTCATCTGGCTTTCAGTTTGTGGGATATTTCAACGGTGAGAAATTCTTACTGTATCCCCTTTTACTATATACACCAAGTTTTTCTTCCGTGATAAATTATACTCCCTTCGTCCCAAAATGGTTGGCCAATGTTGACTTGCACGTGGATTAATAAAGTAAAAATTGTGTGGTTGAAATTTGTGCAGAGGAGAGAGAATTAACTTTAGCCACATATTTCTTACTTTAAATAGAAATGGCTAACCTTTTTGGGACGGCTAAAAAAGGAAATTTGGCCAACCATTTTGGGACAGAAGGAGTATTATTCATTAATTCCTTTGATACCTTTTTAATACTTATCACATCGGGATGGATTGTATGCATCAACTTCTTCACTCTTGTTATTTATGCTCTAGACCGGGTCTTCCCACTCAAATGAGGCTCGGTCACTCACACTTTGCACAAGATGTCAGAATCTCAAAACTTTGTTAATTATTTTGTAATTAACAGACGACTAAGGTTCAAGCAGAGAGTGCAAATTTGATGACAAGACACGGAGGAGGAATTCATTGTAGAGTGAACTGACTGCATTGGCTGAGAACAAAGTCCAGTGGGGAAATCCAACCAAACAGAGTCGAGTGTGTACCTTAAGCATTTTTCTTAAAATTATTACCCATGTTTGAGTAGTGTTCCTATCTGAACCTCCAAAAATGGACCTCCGTATGTTCTTGATCAAGTCTAGATTACCCATACCAAATTTCAGCTAAAAATTCCATCGGGAAGGCACTCAAATGATTTTTTGAAGTTAACTGCGTATTTTATATACATATAAAATGCAGTTAACTTCCAAAAATTATTTGACTGCCTTCCGGATGGAATTTTTAGCTGAAATTTGGTATGAGTAAATTAGACTTTATGAAGAATATTCTCAAAAAATTTCATCAAAAAGTTCCATCGGGAAGGGACCCAAACGCCGAGGTCCGTTTTTGGAGGTCCTAATATGAACTTTCCTCTAACCATGTATATGTTTAGTTATCAGGCCACCCCAAAATTAGTTCTCACCCCACCTCAAAAACAATTTCCTGCCCAGTCCACAGCCCAGCAGACTCAAGTTACCCAAATTGGCTGAAGTGCGAAGAGGGAGCCTCGAAGACGAACACCAGGCCGTCTGCCGCCGTCCACTCGTCCAGGGACCTGCGTCGTGCGCCCTTCCTGTCCGCGGCTCTGCGCCTCTACCCGCGCCTCTGCTCCTCTGCGGTTCCAGGTAAACGACTAAACTCTAATTCTAATTCGCTTTTAGATTTTTAATCTATTTTTGTGACTCTGTGTTATTGTGTATTACTTGTATTATTTTTAGGGTTAACCGGTTAGGGAATCAAATAGTGCATAATAAAATAGTGTTTAATTTTTTAGTGCATAATAAAATAGTGTTTAATTTATTATAAATTTATAATGATTAAATATATAAATGAAGATTATAGAATGATTTATTTATTATACAATTGAAGATTAGAGGACGATTTAATTATTGTGTGGACGTGTAAGGAAGAATTGAAAATTCGAATTAAATTTTAAAATAGGGAATACTTATTAGGTTTATGTACAACAATTTTTTTTTCTTGTTCGTTTTATAATTTTATAGGAGCATTTTTAATTTATACCAATATTGAAAATGTTTTTTAGAATGGATAATGAACATATTGTCAAGAAGAGAAAAATGAAATGAATATTTACTTGTATGAAATTGAGCTTGATTTTGGTTTGATAGATTATCGGTGTTCGGTTTTAAAAAATGATAAACATGCTCGAATTTAGAAGTTTAGACTATACTCGTTAATAAATTCATGTTCGAATATCGAATATTTAATAATCAATTAATCATTAATATATTTTAAGATATACTTCATATATAACTTATTCCTATAATTTGTAAGTGAACGATAGGCTCAAGTCCGGATCAAACCAAACCTCACTATGTTCGAAGTGGGCTTGAATAATTACTCAAACTCAAAACCTAGTCTGTGTTCAAGTTTGAAGCTCGTTAAGCTCGGATCATTAAATTAAAGGCAAAATCAAGCTCTAACTCGAGTATATAATTCGGAAAGAGCTTGATTCGATAACAGCGTTGGGCTAAACCTTGTATGTTGTATGTATAGTAACAATTTTTTTTATTGATTAGCCCACCCCATATGTCAATCCTGGATCCGCCCCTGGGCGGCGGAGAAGGTGCAGAAAATCGGGAAGTTAAAAGATTGGTGTATATGTGGGGGTATTTGCCGGGGGCTTCACAGAAACGTTCTCCGTTACTCTCGGCGGTGGTGGTCAGACTACCGGAGGCTGGAACTTTGTGGAAGGACGTTTCCGGTGGCGGCTGTGGCTTTGCTATGGCCATTTCAGGTTACAATATGTCGTTTTAATTTTCTTTTTGATTTTTTCCTTTTATTTTATTTCTTCTCGTAAAAGGCTTTGCTTTTCCGTAAATTTGTTCGACCTTATCATATGGGACGTAAATCTTTTACGAGTACTATATTGTGCATTTTCTAATAGTCTTACAATTTGAAGATATTGTTTCATTTTCAGAGTCGTAACTCAAAGAATTAAGGAGAGTCTTGGACCCAATTACAGTTGAAGTAAAATGGTTATTGCAAATGAACCTGAAATAGTATCTTCACGAAAAAATACAACTTTTTCTAAAAGAACATTCGATAATATCAGAAGTTTTGCAACTGGTACTTGAGTTCTAGTTTATGGTATGCTGCAAAATGTCTGATATATTGATAAATGCACTAATGCAGTTCATTTTTATGCATTAATAGATTCTGGAAAGCTTATTACCTGGGGTTCAACAGATGATTTGGGCCAAAGCTATGTGACTGCAGGGAAGCATGGGGTAAGGCGGTATTTTTATTAAACATATCTTTGTATTGCTTAGTCATGTTCCAAACTAACTTGAATTTTGTTGCAATTGGTTTTTGTAAGGAAATGCCAGAGCCCTTTCCCCTTCCTGATGAAGTCTCAGTTGTAAAAGCTTCAGCAGGCTGGGCTCATTGTGTAGTTGTTACAGGTACACCTAAGAACCTCATGACTTTGTAGATTAGTTTTGACTAAGAAAAGGGTTCAACATTGTTTGATCTGTACTAAAGGGATGGTTCAAGACTTCAAGCAATTTCCTTTTAATCTAATGTTTGCTCAAGGCCAAAAGGTATTTTCACCACAAGATCTGTTATATGATAAAGCCACTAAGAGTCCATTCGGGCTTTCATTTGTGTTGGAAAGGTTCTTGTTTGCCCTAATGCTATCCCAAATAAATTTTAGTTTTGGGCAAAACCTGATTGGAAATGCTTAAAGTCAGTGTAACACAAGACTTGGCATGATAGCGACTAGCTTACGAGTATAGTGAATTGCTTTGAGGAAAAACTGTTTTTTTAAGCACTTTAGATTTAGATCGCAATTTTCAAGCTCAATGCAAAGCACTTCTGAAAAATGCTTTTCCAAAAAGAGGCTTTTTCCATTTAAAACTTCAATCTTGATCAAGCTTTAATATATAATCAAAAGGTCATACCAACAAAGAGTCTATTGATGAGTACTGACTGAAAAAAATCATTATAAATTCCAGAAAATGGAGAGGTTTACACATGGGGATGGAAAGAGTGCATTCCTTCTGGGAGAGTTATTGGGGATCCATCTATGGGAATAAGCATTGGGAACATTGAAAGCGAAAAACAGGAATCACTTTCTATAGAACCAGGTACTTTTGCATTGTGACCTAGGTTCAACAAGATGCAGTCTCATGCATGCTATTTTATAATGTAAAGACACTGAAGCTTAACACTCATCACAGTTAGCAGAGGTGTAGATGATGGTGCAAAGAGAAGGCGCACATCATCATCAACATCATTTAAACAAGCAACAGATGGAGCGCCGTCAACTGATGAGATTCCTACTGCTCTGCCATGTTTGGTCACATTGAACCAAGGAGTAAGAGTTCACAGTGTTGCAGCAGGGGGCAGACACACTCTAGCTCTGTCAGGTAAATTCATCATATCATGGACTATCCACTTCAGTGGAGCCATGAGGTTTGAACTCATAAAGAAATCCTCCCTCCGCCTCCCTATCTTTGTCCATTTTTAACTTTTTCGTACGTCCCATTAAGTTTGTCCCATATCATATTTGGTAATATTTGGGTGGTTACAATGCATTCTTACTTTATTCACACTTTATCAATTTAATACCATTCGGACAATTCCACTTTTCTTAATAACCACACCACTCCATCTTGTCCCAATGTTAGGGGAATGGAGGTATTACTATCTACTATTCCCCCACCAAAATGATTAATATTTTCCAAAGTCTTTGAAATAAACCAAAGAAAGCATCTACAATTTTTTTGAAGACATTATATACATTCTAAAGTTCATTCACTCATAATTTCCATTACTAATGTATAATTATGAGATACAAAAGGTTTATTTATATTAGTGTATATATGGATGAAAATACAAACAGTTAAAAAATTATGTGCTAAATTGAAGTTCTGAGAATTTTCAGTTTACCCATCGTAACTTCCAAAGAAAAAAGTAAAGGAAACTATATGTTAGCGGTTATTTAAGTTATTAATTATTAGTGCACATAATTGATAAATTTCAGATTATTTGTGGCTTCTGCATGCATTGGTGAAATTAGAAAGAATTCACTGTTTGCGTGTTACTACGTATTTGCTAAGTTGATTTTCATATTTTTCAATTTAAGCCCTGTAGCTTAGAATCTTAGATGAAAAAGAAATGCATGCTGTTGCTTAGGATCAAACTGCTGACTTTTACGTTTTAAAGAGGTATGAATTCACAAAGAAATACAGAGTAACAACTATTTTCCCACCAAAATGAATTATGTTTTCAAAAGTCTGCATAATATCACAAAGAAAGCATCGTTTTTTAAAACAAAAGGTTTATTTATACTTTTGTTTATATATTCTAATTCATTTACTGTCAGTTTCAATTGCTAATAATTATGAGATACAAAAGGTTTATTTATACTTTTGTATTAATGGACAAAAATACAAACACCTAAAAATTATGTGCTAAATTTAAGTTCTGAGAATTTTCAGTTTACCTATTGTAATTTTCAAAGAGAAAAGTAAAGGAAACTATATGTTAACGCTCATTAAAGATATTACTTTTGAGTACACATTGATAATTTCAGATTAATTTGTTGTTTGTGCATGAATGAATGAAATTATAAAGAATTCACTGTTTATATGTTATTTGCTAAATTGAAGTTTTCATATTTTTCAATTTAAGCCCTGTAGTTTAGAATCTTAGATGAAAAAAGAACTACATGCTGTTGCTTAGGATCAAACTACTGATTTCTATGTTTTAAAACCATGTGTGTTACACACTTACACATAACTATTGCCTCTTCCTGAACAACTGTACAAATTCTGAAAAAGGCACACTCACATATTTATTTTATGTGATATGCATATATGATAAGTATATACATAGGTATAGTGGGGGTTGGGGTTGGCAGGTAATCTCAACACCCCTGGTTCCACCAATATGCTCTCCAAGTGAGGATGATTAATATATTTATGGATCATAAGACTCATGGTTGTGGACTAATGAGGTTTATAATTTGATAAGCTTCAACATAAAAGCAAGGCTCTTGATTTTTTTATTCCTGCAAAGTTCCAGATGTAGGACAAGTCTGGGGATGGGGGTATGGAGGTGAAGGACAACTTGGTTTAGGGTCCAGGATTCGCATGGTATCCTCTCCACAACCCATTCCTTTTTTTGACTCATCTCCCTTGGAAAATGATAGTGCTTTGGCCATTTCTCATGGAAGCACGGGTTCAGAAGGACAAGGCCATGTAGTTCCAGGGAGTTATGTGAAAGGAATCGCCTGTGGGGGTCGGCATAGTGCAGTTGTTACAGGTACTTGTAATAGTAATGAGGTGTTTATGTGCTAATAAAAAATTTACAAGCATGTCTGATAATTTATGGTATAAATCTTCCATAAAGTGTTAGCAATTAAAGTGTTAACAAAAATGCTTCCATAAAGTGTTAGCAATTAAAGTGCTTTTCTGAAGAGAAGAAAACACAAATCTGCTGTTTAGTTAAATAATAAGTGTTGTTGCTGCTGCTTCACTAACACAACTTTTTTCACTATTCTGCTAAACGTCTATTGCTGTTACAAAAGTACCTTTTCTTCTTCTAAAGAGAACTTATTCGTTGAATATAATCATTCCGAAATCCTAACGTTCTTTTTAAATTTGCTGATGACATATAATTTTCTCTTAACTTTGTTGTTCGTATTTGAGATGTCTAGTCTATATGCTATTGTGTAAAGTTTATTCACCCTTTTCCCCTTTTCTTCTACTGATTTTATTGTAGATGCTGGAGTAGTACTTACTTTTGGTTGGGGACTTTATGGACAGGTGAGCATCTTCAGACCATTAAATTATGAAGTTATTTTTTTCAAAGTGATACGTTTGTTTAGAGCATCTGGATTTTGCTGTCTAAGATGTTTGATTATTTTCCATCATTTGCAATGGATCCAAAGATTCACTATTTATTGGCTTGGGAATATGATGTAAATAAAGCGAAATGATTTACTAAACTGTTTATGCTTGTTTGTAATGAAGCAGCAGTCAGTTCATGCAATTTTCGAAGCTATTTTCACCCTGGGTCATCCGGAAACAGTCTCTCCCTCTTTAGTACAGGGGTAAGGCTGTGTACATGGACCCCCCTTACCCCACCATAGGTGGGAGCCTTTGCGATTTTCACATTGGGTCATCCGAAAACAGTCCCTCTGTGCTTTAGTATTTGTAAAATGAACATTAAGGTATACACCATCAAAAGATGGGTATAGTTGTATTACCAAAATATGATTCTAAATCTTGATTGATCGGCTTACAAATAAGTATGCTATAGAACATTATTTTTCTTGCGTAATGCATCTCTATTTGTTAGCCTTATACAGAGTAATGACTATATGTTTAGTTCAATCTAGTTTTTCTATATTTGTTTTTCATTTTCAAGAATAAATTAATAAAATAAATATGAAATATCACCCCTTCCCTCATAATCCTCAAACCAAACCAAACAAGGACAGTGCATTTTGTGTTTCATTTTTATGTCAATGTATTCCTTATTTCTTTGGTGAAGGAACTCTATTTTTAGGACTTATAAATAAATTTGTATTTACCATATATCTGCAGTGCGGCCATGGAAGTACTGATGATGAGCTAAGTCCCACATGTGTATCTTCATTACTTGGCATCAGAATAGATGGTATTGCGGCAGGACTATGGCACACATTATGCATCTCTGCTGACGGTGATGTCTATGCCTTTGGAGGCAACCAATTCGGACAGTTGGGAACTGGAGGGGATCAAGCAGAGGTACTGTATAATATGAAAATGTATCCTGGATACATCCCCTTGATCCTATTTACATGTCTTCGTGCCCAGATTTGCTTGACCCTATTTTATTTTCCCCTTAAAAGTTCATCTTCTTTCTTGAATTTTACCCTTCCTATTTAAATGGGCAGTTACTATTAAGTGATTACTCTGGATTAAATGAGGGCAGTCTAGGTAAAATATAAAAAGTTTTGATTAATTTATCACTCAATGCATTTCTTGAAGGGTGAGATTTGTCACTCCATTTTTTGATTAATTTTTCACTCCAATTTATCCTAGTTTGCTGCTCAAACTAGGATAGATAAGTAGGAACACAGGGAGCATTGCTTAGAATAGTGTAATGCAACACTGTGATTTATTGTGATTTGTGCTTGATGTTACTATCACTTTTGTGCATTTCTATTCTTTGTATTTGTGGCAGACTCTACCCCGGCTTCTTGATGCTACCTGTTTGGAAAATGTCAATGCAAAAGTTGTATCATGTGGAGCACGTCATAGTGCGATAGTTACAGGTATGTCTCAAGTGATTTCTATAGCACAAACTGTACAGTGTTGGTGGGATAGTAAGTTGTATAGAGATGATTATCCCTTTCTGGTAAGAGTTAAAATTTTGTTGAAATCGATGAGTAGGTTGTATTTTTAAATTGCGACTAAAATGACTAAATGGGTCGAATTCTGTAGAAGTTATTCGAATTATGTGTTTTAAGAGATTGATTCTATGAATAATATGGGAGTATCTGACAATGAGAGTGGTGTCATTTGCTTTATGTCAGTCATTTGCTATAGTGCAATCAAAATGTAAGATATGTTCTGGTTTTGCATGAGTTTAAGAATATCAAAGAGATAATAGTTATTTTGCAAATTCACCTTCTAAAAGGGTGAAAAAGTAGTATGCGTTCTGTTCTATTTTGCAATTGAATAGGATTTTGTGTGTTCTATATTACTTCACTCCGCCAACTTAATGAATTTAAGGAGACTAAAAATAGGGTTTTGTAAAACTGTTTGGATGACTTTGGTGTTCATTCTCATGTTCTGAATCGGAGTAATATGCCTTTGAGAGTATCGAGTCCATTCCTTGCTTGCCTTTTCATACTGATCTACTTGGTTATGGTTATTCATCTTCTTCCTGGTCAGAGATTTCCCTTAGGGAAACTAGCTCCATTACCGAGACAAGCATTGTGGGGATTGATGTGGGTATGAATTCAGGAGAAATTCTAGAAGTTATGCATCTCAATGTGTCTTTGCTAGCTCAAGGCCATAGTGCTGAGTTCTTTAGGGATTCTTTGGATGAGGAGGTTAAAGACACAACCAGGTATAGGCCTTTGCCAAATAGGGAGTTGCTAGACCGATTGGCAGGTCCAAACTAGAAATCTACTCCTAAATTTCAAAGAAGTGCTCAGCTCAAAGTTAAAATATCGAAAAAATCGTAGAATGGACTCTCTTAGGTTGGAGTTGACAGAATTAGGGCATGAGAGTAATATTTCAGAGAGGGAAGTTTATCGATATGGAAACAAAGACAAACGTGCGAATAGAGACTCCTTCAGAGGTTTGTTGGGATAAATGAGATATCATTTTGAGTGAATCACTAACTAACATTCTCGTTTGTACCGGTTTTGGAATTATTTCTTTTTCGTTGTGATATTTCCACGCAAATTGCTCCAAATAGAAATAAATCAGTCGAAGCGGGCCCCGACACCCACTCCCTATCCTTATTTTGCCTGGTACAGTTCAATGATGAATCCACCGCAAGAGGTATGAGGTCTTTCAAATCAAGATTATCGGCACCATCAAATGGTCTTGTGAACACACTTTGGCCCAAGTAAGGGCACAAAATGCCGTTATGGAGCTGCTAGCGTGTTAGAGCACAAGGATTGGCAATATTTATTCTTCTGGTTGAATGAATCCATCTATCTTGAGCTGACATGCGAAGTTCTCTCCTCTATGAACGTCCTAAAGAAGATTTACGATAATAGGGCCGATCTCATCTCATTTTGGGGTTTTGTCAATAGTTCACTATTTCGACCAACGATTCATTCATACATTTGGGATTTTTTTAACCTACAAATGTTGTCGGTTCCTATCAACCTGATGAGCTTTATGATCCGTTCAAGCACATTGATCAATATCATCTCGATATAGCCGTCGATGACATCCCTATAGACCCAGGAGGCACACATTTTTGGGAGTCTATATGTGAGTAAAAAAGCTACAATGCTTCAAAATCCTAGGCTACGTCACCTCGTCACCGGGAGCTACGGATAGTCCACTATCTCTATGCTCACTCTATCGTAGGACGAGAGTTTACCAGAGTAGTTTGAACAAGTGGATTGTTGTGTCTGTATGGGGTGATCCATAAACATCACATCCATATGGACAACTTTATAACATACTTCTTCTATCGACAATCACAGTCAAATATTTCCTCTATTTTTGTTTGATCATTCATCACATAACTCTTTTGGAGCTTGGGTTTCGAATAACGTTATACTATCGTATTAAGTTATGCATGGTTAGCCGGAGAGCTTCTTTCACGATCGGCAAGCTGCAAGGATGAATTATGAAGTATCAAGAATGACTCGATAGAGGGCTATTGATAATTGTACTCATGAGCAAGGCAATACACATGTTGCGTTTGCATGATTACCTCATCTCCCAACTCTAATTGTTCTACGGTTTCTCCGTTTTGTTGCACCCGACAGAGCCCCATAGGGATTACCCGAATGGTTGGGAAGGGATTCACCAACATCAATAAGATAATTATCAACAAATGAGGGGAGATATCTATGCCCATTTTGCAGCACCACCGATGAAGATGTCTCGGCAGTTTTGGATTTTGGATTCTTGCATGATTTATGTAGAGTCTTCTTGGAGGGACTACTACTCGCACTTTTCACTGACGAAAATATAGGAGGGTTCTCACACGACTTATGTGTTTTTTCGTCGGCGGGAAGCGTGAGTACTAGTCCTTCCATGATCTTTCCACATAAGTCATGCGAGAATCCGAACTCTGAAACTAGCGAGACAACTCCATCGATAGTGCTGCAAAATGGACACCCATATCTCCTTTCATCCGGTGATAAATACCGTGCTAATGTTGGTGAACCCCTGCCACACCATCCAGGTACCCCTTTGGGGCTCTATCTGGTGCAACAAATTGAGAAGTACGAGAATGATTAATTTTAGGACGAGAAAATGATGCAAACATATGTGTATTGCCCTGCGGCCATGATTAGTATTATAAATGGCTCTCAACCAGGTCACTCCTGACTTCCTGATGCTTCATAACTCATCTATTACAACTTGTTAATCGTGCGTAACTGATCGAAATGCTCTTCAAAATCCAAGCTCAAGAAGAGTCGTGTTATGTAGGGTCGAGCAACAAATTCAGGAAATGTTGGACTTTGACTCTTGATAGAAAAGGTATACTATAATGTTGTCCATATGGATGTGTTGCTTAAATATCACCCTGTACAGATACAATAACTCACTCATCCCAACTACTCCAGTTGACTCTCCTCGTCCTTCGATAGAATGCGTAAGGAGATAGTGGACTATACATA
Organism: Cuscuta epithymum; assembly: GCA_945859915.1. NCBI lineage: Eukaryota > Viridiplantae > Streptophyta > Magnoliopsida > Solanales > Convolvulaceae > Cuscuta > Cuscuta epithymum. Next base: position 721,067 of record CAMAPF010000067.1, on the reverse strand, counting down.
TCAGAGCTAAGTGATGTAGCTTTAAACTTTGTAGCATTGTAGCTTTTATAACCCTTAGTTATAGACTCCCAAAATGCCTGCCTCCCGAGGTCCATAGGGATGTCCTCGAGTGTTGTATGTAGGTGATATCAATCAACGTGCTTGAATGAGTCATAAGACTCATCATGATGAGAGGAAACAACATCTGTAAGTGGAAAAATCTCAAATGTATGAACAAATCGTTGCTCAAATATTAAACTTTTGGTCAAAACCCCGAAATGAGATGAATTTGGCCCTATTATCACAGATCTTCGGAATGATCATAGAGGGGAGAACTTTCCATGTTAGCTCAAGATATGCGGGTCCAGTCAACCAAAAGAACAAATGTTAACAATGCTCGTAATCTAGCAACCCCATAACGATGTCTCGTGCCCCTTCTTGGGTAAAATTGTGTTCACAAGGCCATTTGATAGTGTTGATGGTTTTAGTTTGAAAGACTTTGTACACCTTGCAGTGGGCCTCATCCTTGGTACTGTACTGGGGCAAAATCAGATTAGGTATTGGGAGTTGTGCTTGGCCCCGCTCTGGTTGATTGTTTTCTCTTTAGAGCCATCTGTGTGGAATCTATTATTAATATATAATACGTAGTAGTAAAAGGATAGAAAACGCCTATTTAACTATTAGTGTAGTAGTAGTAACTAAAGCAAGAGGCCATTAACTATTAGTGTTATCATTTATTTTACACTTTAGTTCAATCCAAATGATATCTAGGTCTCTAGTTATCTACTGCAATCGGAGCCTAGAGGGAGATATTACAAATTGAATGACTAGCACTTTTATTTGTAATTTGTAATCTTGTATAGCATGTTCAGTACTTTTGAAACAAAAATTTCTTGGCAAAAATAATATCCAGAACCCCATAAAACAATCAAACAAATGCCTGCTGCAATATTCATAAGATAAGTGATTCTAACAAGATGAGAAAATGAGCCTTCACAAAAAAGATTTGGTGCAATAATGAAAGCAAAACACATACCTTTAAGGAGTGAGGAGTGAGTGTCTCTGGCTGCGTGATAGCGTAAGTCCGGCGACTGCGTCACAGATTAAGTCCGGAGACCGCGCGCGTATGAGGGCCAACGAGATCTCCGTCGATGAGGAGTGAGGAGTGTCTCTGGCAAGCTCTCTGAGTTCAACCTTCAGAACCCTCATAGGTTACTCACGTACTGCTAGGGCTTTAGATATTGAGGAACACACTTACTGGGCTTCTACAATTTTGTTTTGGAAGATAAAGGGGCGGCGTACTGATTCACTCACTTAGTGGGCTTGGGGAAAATAAAAATAGAATTATATTTTAACGGGCCGGGCCGGGCTGGGTACCCGTTATTTTGAAATCTGGCAACCAGCCCGACCCTAAATTAATTATTACCCGCCCCGCCCCGCCCCATTTTCAGTTTCCTAAAATTAGAACCGCAAATTACCCGCCCCGACCCGCTATTACCCGCCCCGACCCGCGGTTCCGGAACCGTTTGCCCACCCCTAGTTTCAGGCTTTCAGCATCTGAACCTTGATCATAATCACTTCCTCAGCCTTGTAATTCTCTAAGATTTTCACAGCCTTTTCATTTGTCTCGTTGTCCAGAATCTGGAGATTCGCAATATTGTCTAGTCCTTCATATACGTCAACCATCTTAATGCAACCGTTACTGGCCAAGCATCTAATCTGATCATAAAGGCCTCCAGATGTGGCCCTTAGAGATAGCTCCTACAGCCTCTTTCTTGTTGTCAACTTCTACATTATGAAGGAGGTGTACCAAAGGAATAGTGATAGATGCCGCAATAATTGCATTTATAAGAATTCTACTCCCAGCAGTGATTGATAGGAACCTTGTATAATCTGAGCACAAACAGTAACAACCAAACACAGATCTGATAACAAAGATAGGGAAGATGATGTTTATTGATAGGAATAGTCTCAACTTAGGCAACAAAGGCAACCGGGACTCTTAGGCAACAAGGCAACATTCAATCAAATAACAGTCTGCCTCACCCGTTGTTATCCCTTCTATTTATAGCCAATGCCCACATATGGATATGCTAGATATTACTAATAACCCCTTCCCTTCTATTAAAACTACTACAAGTACCTTTACTATTATTAATATTATTATTTCTTATTAATAGCCTACAAAACCCAGATTCCTATCATTACTCCCCCCCTAAACAACCACCTTGTCCTCAAGGTGGGTGATAGGAATCAGCCATGATCTTCCACTTGCACTTCATTCTTGCACCTCTTCCTTCCCAATACCTCACAGATTTCTGAACCCATACTTTCCTGATTCCAACCTTCATGGTCACTCCTTTCATAGCCCGAAAGAGCATAGCAAGAAAGAATAGAGACAATGACTTTGTTGCATACTGCCCCTCTCCCAACCATTTTATGCTGTGTTTACTGAAAATTTTCTGTGCATTTCCATGATTGGCTAGTGGTCCCATTCCCAGAATCACATTAAACTCTCCAAGATCTAACAAATAGGAGTCCTCAGTCATCACTAGATGGTGTACCCAAGTCTGTAGTACCTCACAACTGCTCTGGAGTGATATATGCTCTCATTTCCCCATTTTGGCTTGAAACATTACTGCTGCTTTATAGTACATTTGTACCACCTCTATCAATTTCTGAGATATGAGATTAAGAGTGGCCCCAGAATTCATTAATATCAGAATCTGTTTGCTTCCCCTCTCACAGTCCCTGCGTAATAGACTTGGGATCATACTGGCTGAATCAATATCAGTTGATAACACAGTTTTATCTGAAGTTTTAAGATCTGTAATGATCTTATCAACAAACACCCTGCCACCAACCAGTACACATATCACTCTGTTGGATGCCGCCTTCATCAATACCTCGCTTAGGCCCGTTGCAGCTTCAGCAATTGTCCCTTCGAGTAAAGCAAGTTGTGAAAGAGAGCTGGCATTGGCCTCAACATTTCCTGCACCCTCCCTTTGAACTAGTATACAACCTATCAGCCTTCTCCTTACATTCTCACCAATTATCAAGGCTGTTTGGAGGATAGCTGAATTGAATTCATTGTCAAGCACCAGGAAGATGTCAAGGAATCCACCAGTAATATAACCAACCTTTTCCTTCCAGGTTCCAGTAGTTCTTACCCCCACACCTTTTCGGACATACTTCACAGGAATTTTATCATCAAATCTGAAGCCATCAAACTTATGCAGCCCTTCCAAAACTTCACTTGCTATTACCAACCTTGATTCCTCATTCTCTGATGGCATAGCTGTTTGCAAGGGCTCTCCATTAGTAACAAATGACTCAAGCGTATCACCTTTACCAACCAATAGTTTTACAAGTAAGCAGCGGTTTGACATTTTCCACAATCCTTCAGTATTGGCCATTATCAAGGTAGCAACTGAAGAAGAAAGTTTAGCAGTGTAGGTTGTCAACAGGTGTCCACCATTGATATACTCATATCCATTTCCATCATCTTCAGAACGAGAACCTTGGATTATACCTAGTGTCTCCAGAAAAGAATTGCCAGCTTTGGTAGCCCTCGGAGCATCCTCTATTTTCTGGAATGCCCCATACCTTCCCTTTACTGCCAGTGAAACCCGATGCAAACCCTTATATAAATTCTGCCAATGGACTTCACCCGAGGCATCCTTTGCACAAAGGATATAGAAGTTGACCGCATTCTTTTGTTCTTGTCCACGAGCTCTTTCTTCAGCTTGTAACATGAGTGCAGGTTCCCTTGTTAGTCCTGAGCCACTATCAAGTATTCCAATATGGGCAATATTAACCTTTTTTCTTAATGTAGTAACATGAGTCCCCAATGCATCAGGAATATACAAGAATTTCTTCAAAATAGTAAGATGCCCAACTAACTTCCTCTTTGGTGCCACCTGATAACTGGAGTTTGATTCAGAGCTCGGATCTAAATCACAATCCTTAGTAGCATCAGTATGTGCGTTGATGATTCCCTGAAGCTTCTTTCCATCATTCCCTTCTTCTTTGTCCTCAGTTTCCTCCTTGTTCACACACATCCTTTCCTTCAAGGTACTCCTAAATGCAGTAGTAGTTCTGGAGTTGGATTGCCAGGCTATAGCAGTTCCTTCTGAAACTTCATGAACTGCCAGTAGCGGATCAACAGCTAACATACCACTCCCAACCCATTCACCATGTCCCTCATTTTCAGCCAAGGAAGAAACCACTTGGTTCTCCAATTCAGAACCAGCAATTTTGTCCTCAGCAGACTCATATTCCACGGCACTTGAGAGTTGATTCATCACAGAAGATTTCTCCTCCACTCGTTTCTCATCACCATTGATGAGTTTATCTTCAGAGTTAAGTTCTAGCTGACTCACAGACTGCTGCGGGACTGAAACAGACTCCACTTGTGGACTGTGAGAAGCGGAAATATGCGAAGAAACCTGCTGTGAGTCCTGCGAACTCAGAGAAACTGCTTGCAATGAAGCTGATGAATTAGGTGAGATTGCTTGCGAAGACCCCTGCGAACTGGAAGCTGATGCCGGTGGACTCAGAAAACTGTTTCGCATCTGTGAATTGGAGACTTCCTTTTGCAACGTAGTATACGAACTGAGAGGAGTGGTTTGCATCTGTGAAGGAGAAACGATAAACGATGCTGGCTGCGATCTCGAAGAAGTTCGCGATTGTGAACTGGGAGAATTCCTAGACAATCGCGGCTTTTGGTTCTCTGACTTCCGACTGCGTTGTTGGAAACGTCGATTTATGTCCTCCTTCAGAACTTCCCAGCTTTTTTCTCTCCTTTGAAATTCCCACTCTTCAAACCAGTAAAGCGCATCATCCTCCATAGCCTCTGATGCGACTTCTACCTTAAGTTTTTCCGCAGTAGCCTTGATACGGAAGTACTCTTCCATCCTCACAATCCAACTGCCTACATCATCCTCATCCCCATCCCCGTTAAACAACGGTAGTTCAACCTTTATTCTCGTACGACCACTTTTATCGCGATTCACACCAGAACAAGACTGATCAGAATCTCTCGCGTCTCCAAGTAGCGAAGTGCGATGTAAAGAGTGATGCGAGCTGTGTGTTGTGAACAATGGATTCCTCGGTAGATTTTGGTTACTGTTCATCTTCGCGACTGTCTCCTGTAGCATCGCCAGGTTCATCGCAACTTTTTCCGTCGCGGATTTCATCTCCAGGTTCGAACGCATCTCCAGGTTCGTACCAAAGGCGTCGAGTTCTGACCGTCGCGGTTCTCTGCTCTGCTCGGCGACCCTCTTCGTTCGTTCGTATCTAAGCATCGCGGCAATCAATTTTCCTCTTCAGCGATAGAGATGTGACGATCGATTAAGACTCCAGGAGCGAATGCTCTGATACCAATGATAGGAACCTTGTATAATCTGAGCACAAACAGTAACAACCAAACACAGATCTGATAACAAAGATAGGGAAGATGATGTTTATTGATAGGAATAGTCTCAACTTAGGCAACAAAGGCAACCGGGACTCTTAGGCAACAAGGCAACATTCAATCAAATAACAGTCTGCCTCACCCGTTGTTATCCCTTCTATTTATAGCCAATGCCCACATATGGATATGCTAGATATTACTAATAACCCCTTCCCTTCTATTAAAACTACTACAAGTACCTTTACTATTATTAATATTATTATTTCTTATTAATAGCCTACAAAACCCAGATTCCTATCAGTGATATTAGGTATTGTCTAGCAAACTTGAGTCCAGACTTCTTCCTCTTTCATATGGATGAATGGCTGATAAACTGGCAATACACCTTTGACCCGGGCAAATGGAGTTGGTGTCCTGCATCGCCATAAGTTTGATAAAATCCCTGTAGAATTTGTCAACATAAAAAGCTCTGAATGCTCATTTGACTGAACTAGCAATGGTAGGATTGCACCATGACCAAGACCTTGATCGCTACAACCTAGGGCATCACAAGAAACCTTTCCTAAAGCCCTGGTAGCCTGCTCACGAAACTCATCACTTGGAGGGCTGCGTTCAATCAAAAACAGCTTTCTTAATGGTGTCGTTGCTTTAATTCATGCAGATGGATCCTCTGTAGCTTCAGCAACTGTCCCTTCAAGCAAAGCAGACTTTGAAAGTGAGCTGGCATCGGCCACCAAACTATCAATCCCTGCAGAAACAACCCAAGAACCTTCACCATCAGGAAGTCCAGAAACAACCTGCTCCGGTTTCAGTGACACAGTTGTAGGTGGTAATACACAGTTGTCAGCAACTTTCAGATGTTCAGAATAATAACCTTGAGCTCAAACTATCAAACCCTGCAGAAGAATTATTTTGGTTTTGCATTTCAATTTTGTCCTCCTTTTTCTAGACTTGGATTCATTCTCTTCTATTTCCTCAGTCTCCTCTATACAAACAGTCCGGGTAGAGCTTTCCCAAGTATTTGAACCAACCCTTTTAACAACGGCAGATTCATATTCCATGGCAATGGACTGAATCACCACAGAAGTTTTATCCTCTCGTTCCTCATCACCATTGATGAATGTATCCTCAGGTGATTCCTTTAGGTACGATGAAACTTGCGCCATAGGAAACGCTGATTGGGCTGAAATCTGCGAACTGGGAGAAAATTTTGGCGAGGAGACCTGCGAACTGATAGAGGCTGTTTGCGATGGCGATGACATCTGCGGAGAATTAGTTCTCGATGATAAACTGTTAAAAGCAGTTCGCGACAAAGATTGCGAACTTAAAGCAGATATATTGGCAATCGCGAATCCTGTTTTTCTGTCTTCAGGCTGTGTTGTTGAAAACGCCTATTTATGGCTTCCTTCAAAACCTTCCAACTCTTCCCATTATAACCGGGCTAAGGCTCTTTCCTCTATCACACCTTCTGCTACTACCACTTTATTTTTTTCAGCAGTAGCCTTGAGACGGAAATACTCTTCCATCTTAACAATCCAACTGTCCGCATCATCCCCTGTAAACTTCAGTAAATCAACCTTCATTACCGTATGAACAGGCCTTCTGCTGCTATTGCAACCCACACTCGAACGATATTGATCAGAATTACCTTCAGATGCAGCTGGACTCAGATTCTCTCGCTCGTCGATGTTCTGAAGTGCGCCAACTTCCCCTTGTCTTATCGCGATCCTGTTTCAACAGCGATTCCGTCACCTTTCGTATTTCCGCTATCATCTCTGTAGAGTTCCGTTCCAGATCATTCGACTGATTCTCCATCTTTTCTAGCGTACATGTTACTCCCAGGTGATTCACGTGCTCTGATACTTCGAGAGGGGCATTAACTATTAGTGTTAATGGGCAGTAACAAAAGGGCCAGCCCAAATGGGCTCTGATACGTAGTAGTAGTAACCATAGTTAATTCAATACGGTACGGGAATTAAACGAGGTTTAATACGTACGCGTTTTATTCGGTAACGTGAATGAAAGAAACGGTCAAATATACGTTTAAAAAAACGTTGACTTTTAAAAAACGTATAAATAAGTATACGTGTATAATACGGTATCTGTTACAAAAATTCGGACAAAAAATACAGGGTATTATTTTGAACATTTAAATTATATACTTCACAGAATAACATATATAGTAAAAAGAAATAAAAGTATACATATATTCAAGTAGCAAATGCCATTATTAGTACATGAAAGAATAATTCATAATTGCATAAGTCGATTACAAAAATAAAAATACTACGTAGTAATTAAGTCCAAGATATAATATTGCAAAATAATGTAAAAAAAAGACATAATAACAATAGAATGAGACTAAACTAAAATCGTTATCTTTATATGATCATCAAATAATACTCAAGTTAATCTCATCATTTTCATCAAGTTGACGGATGACATATGAGAAAAGTTGTGCGACTGCTACACTTATTACTGTTTATGTGTAAAAGTTCACACTAAAAAAATGTGAGGTTATGAAAAGCCTTAATTTTGATATGCTTGTTTGGGAAAACATTAGAAATCTAGTACTATTTTAAATTTGAGTCTTTTAGGATGCTACCTTTAGTTATCATGCAATTAATTTTAATAATATTTTTTTTACTCCGGAAGGCAAACCACCAAAATCAGTGGGGTAAATGCCGGGGAACATTTACCAGAGTTTTATTAAGAAAATTCAGAGAATACATAGGTAGTGGGGGAGCAGCCCAAGCTGCTGCCGTTGTCATTGACGACGACCTAGGGATTCGTGATCAGCTCTCAGTGAGACATCCACAGTACCGATTTGCGTTTATATTTTGGTTCATTGCAATTAATTTTAATATTTAATAATTGCACTGTAACAATACAAAAACACGGGGTCGCGGGGAAAAAGTTTTCCTTTTTGCTTTTAAACTATTGTTGATCTACTATGCATTTATTACATTCATTCAAATGACCAACATTTTTCTATTTTTTGTAAAGTAAGGTGAAAATACGTTTTATACGGGGAGGAGTTTTTTTCCTTTTTAAACGGACCGCCATTATTTTTCGTTTTAAACGTGTTTTTTTGCTGAAAAAAACGGTACATGTTTAAAACGTGTTTAAAACGGAAAAAAGCTAACTAGGGTAGTAACAAAAGGGCTAGCCCAACTCATGACTTACCTGGCCCAAAAGCCTTATTTTTATACTATCACAATTATTTACTAGAACTCTATTATTATTATTAACCTACTAAGCCAGATTCCTATCATTATACCTATCATAGCTCAAATAAGTTATTCAAGCGTTCTGTATGTTATAGTTATTCATAATGTTTTAGCAATTAGTAGTCATGATTTACGAAAATCTATTCAAAAGGTCTTAAATCTGAGCTGAGAAAACTTTTCTGCACCCACATCAATCAACATCAAATGTGGCAGACACTCTGATCCTTATGCTGCATCCTGATTCGTCCACGGCCTTTGAGGTTTGAATATTTTGGGTTGTTACAACCTCTCAGGCTCTGTCAAATTTTCGATAGAACTCCAGTAAGTTTCCAACCAGCGCCTTTAGGCCTTGTGTTCCTCAGTCTGTCTTTAAAAAGGTTAGTTTTATTCTTGTTCCCTGAATTTCGTTGGTTCATTTCATGTTTTCCTCGCTTTCTGGCGTGGTTTCCTAGAATCACTTCCTAGGAGTATGTGCTGGCTTCGTACTCTTTCTGGACTCTCGTAGGATGAAATGGTGGTGGAATGTCCTCCAACTTATTTCAGAATCCACATAGTCGTACACTACTGAGTACTGAAACTCCATTTGAGATGACCCTTTATCCCTTTGTTGTAGTGTACTTCAAATTGATTAGATCTCCTTCCCTGCTAATGAGCTTTCCGTAGACATTATTACTTCATGAAAGGGTTCCTCATCTTTTGCATAAAGTGCAATATCAAGGACTCTCTGTCTTCTTGTCTCGCCTTCTGCCTATTCTGTTTAATAATACCAGAAGGGGTCGCCGAAGGACTCTCTGTCTTCTAGTCCAACATTCCTACATCTCACTTCGTTCAAGAACTCAATTTTGTGTTTATCTCTACTGGGATGACCGTGTGTCTCGTCCCAAGCAGCGGCATAGAAAGATGGTCAACCTAGGCCCGGCCTCATTCAAAGTTTGGCAAAAAAACGTGTCTATTTGTGTTAAAATTTATAATAATGACACCTCCGTTTGCCCCAAATTCACAAAAACTAGGGTCTCTCCAGTGCTATATGTTTTTCCAAACATGCATTTTCGTGCATCCGGCTTGAAAAGGCTCTGCAATCACTGCAAATACCTTGTGATTTCACATTAAGCAAATGTGAAATCACTAGTGAATAACTGTAGGCATTGGTGAATGTGCTGTTACTCTGTAAGAATCATTGTTTGCATTTGTTCGCCCATACAAAACCAAGCTAAAGTACCCTGAAATAGAAGTACTGCACATGCATTTACTACATTTGGTCTTACACTTCCTTTCTTCCGTTTTTGAAGATGATAACAAAGTGTTCTGCTGGGGATGGAACAAGTATGGCCAGGTAAATATTTTACCAAAAGATTACTTTGGTTATTATTACTTAGTTTTGGGTGTGTTGCCTAAATACCGATATTATTTTATGATATTCTCAGCTTGGATTAGGCGATGTAATAGACCGTAAGATACCTACACAAGTTCCTATAGATGAATGTGTCCCCAAAAATGTGTCATGTGGATGGTGGCATACCCTCCTACTCACAGAGTCACCCACATGAATGGATTTCCGCCCTTCTGCTGAATGCTTTGGGACACAATTTTGCTAGGTTAGCGATTGAGTTATATGTACATGTAAATATTAATTAGCATGTGTACATTATGCAGTCATATATGCAGTGCAGTTTGTATTGGTTCTCTGTTAATGTCAAATTTTAACATGCCAGACACACCATCAAGAAATGTGTGGATACTATGTTTTGCCCCTTTTGTTCCACCTTCATCCTGATTTTATTAATTGTGTTGCTTATATGAAAAAAGGTTTCCATCCAAACCCCAAGGGTACTTTCGGGCATTTGATCCTATAAGTTTGGTGTGGATGATATACACCCCAATGGATGTACAGGAGAATCATGATTGACCAAGTTTGCTTCTATTGCAACTAATATTGTTTCTAAAGAGAGATCTTATATTGGATTTCTACCTAAATCATAATCCAACGTTCACTTCTTGTACATGTGAATAATCAACTTCTCAGAATTAATTGAGAGCCCGATAGGAAGAATCGGATAGGAAGAATAGGATGGCTGGGACTCTGGGACGCTATAATATCTCCCTTTATAAAAAGAAGTAGCGATTTGATGTCTCGGTTGTGTTCAAGAATAGAAATATGACTGTCCTTTGCAACAAAATATCTTACGTTTTGAAGGAACTCATAATTATTATTGTATTTGAATAATTTTTTTTCATCACAAGTCTTTAACTAGGGGTGGACTCGGGCTGGTCGGCCCGACCCGGGCCCGGCCCGGCCCGGTCACTCTTTGGCCCGGCCCGGCCCGTGGCCCGGTGGGTCCACCGGTTCGGTTTGGCCTGGCTCGGGTTCAGGCCCGGTCCGGGCCGGATTTTAATTTTTTAATTTTTTTTTTGATTTTTTTTAAGTTTTAGGTTGTATTAGGTATTTTGAGCCATTTGAGGTGGTTTGGGATGGTTTGGGGTTGAGGGGGGAGGGGTAGGGGGTTTAATAGGAGAACCAAAAACCAAATAAAAAATATGTGGGCCGGTTGGCCCGGCCCGGCCCGGTTTGGCCCGGAACCGGAACCGGCCACCGGTGGTTCGGGCTCGGGCCTAGATTTTCTGAACCGAGGCCCGGCCGGGCCCAGGCCCGAACCGGAACCGGTCCACCCATAGTCTTAACCGTCATTTTGTTTCTTATATAAATATTGTCCATTGTTCAGGATAACGGAGAATATTGAGGGACTGTTTAATTTGTGCTAATCGATGATTGTAATGATAAAGAAAGAGTTTATGTTCAGTTTACCTACCTAGGGTCTTGTTTGATAACTACTTTGTTCAACTTTTATATTCCGTTTATTAGAACTTTTGGTTACTTATTCCGTTTATTGGAACTTTTGATTTTTGTGTGGAGTGGTGTAAGTGTGTAACTTGTGATGGACAAGGAGCGGTAGTAACCCGGGACTAGTACTGTTTTGGACTGGCTCAGGACCGGTTTATTGGTACCGACTACCGACTCGTAACCAGTGACTGGTCCGGTCCACCGGCAGTCATGGTCCCGGGCTGTGAAATTGGGGACCTACTGGGCGGTCTTGGGCCCGGTTTCGGTCCCACCGGCTAGAATTTTTTTAATGAAGAGTGGGGTTGCGGGGCCATATAATGGCTATATAATCGTTTGGGGGTGTTTGGGGCGGTTTTAGGAGGTTTGGGCCTTTGGGGTAAAAAAGCTCTAAAAACCTAGGGATGGACTTGGGCCGGGTCGGTTCTGGTTCGGGCTTGGGCCTGGCCGGGCTTTTCTTTGGAAAGGAAGAATCGGAATCGGCCCGGGTATGTAGCGGTTCCGATTCAATGTTATTTTTTTTTATTTTCTTTTGTTTTTGTAATTAACCCCCGACCCCCCCTCTCACCCCCACCCCCAACCCCCCCAAACACCAAGCCCAACCCGGTAGAAACAGATTTTTTTTCAAAAAAAAAATAGGTCCGAATTGGGCCCGGACCGGCCGGGCCGGTTCCACTTTTAGGAGCCTCGAGCATGCCCCGGGAATTGAGCGGTTCGGTAGGCCTGAACGGGCCCGAAGCCCGGCCAACCAGGCTGGGTCGGGCCCAAATGGTACCGGGCCGGTTTCGGGCTGGGCGGCCCCACCCGAGTCCACCCCTACAAGTACTGAAGTACCCCTATTTCTAAGGGAAAACTATCAAATAGGTCCCTGTAGTATATGAAAAAAGTCAATCAAGTCTTCGAACTAAAAAATCACTCAATTAGGTCCTTCAACTTTAAAAAATAGTCAAAATTGAAATTTAACAAGTGAAGATCTAGTTACCCGGTGATAACGTTGATATGGCTATCCATCTGTGTTTTTTTTTGTTTTTTTTATATTTAATTTTCCCTTTTTTCTTTCTTTTTCTTTTCATCTCTCCTGCCCCATTCTGTTCTGCAACATCTTTTCTTCCGCCATTTCACTAGCCCAACTTCTTCTTCTCCCTTTCTTTTCTTCATTCCTTTTCTTTGAGTCTGATAATTGGCCGGCCAAGCACAAGCTTGATCGATGGCGCCGAAGGTGTAGAAGTGTAGAGCACGGACGTTGAATTTTCGATCTCGTCGGCCAAAAAGCCATCTATGGCCAAGCACGGCGGCGCCAGGTGTGTAGAAAAATGTTCGCCGGAATTTCAAGCTCTTTGGCCAAGATTCCATCCTCCCGGAGGTGTAGAAGATGTATGGTGGAATTCCAAGTTCGTCAGCTAAGCCACCATCATCACCGCAGGTGCAGAAACATACGCCGGACTTTTGAGCTCGTCCTCGCCGTCGTGGATGCCTTCCCGAGCTAATTCTCGTCATTGCAGACGAACACTGACACCAATGAGGTCACATTAGCCAACAGGATATCCGCCGCCATGCCACCTTTTCAAGTCTTCGCCGGAGTTCCTAAATTAAATAATTAAGAATGACAACGATGAACCACAATGATGAAACAAAAGCGGGAGCAGTATGGATGGGAGAAAGAAACGAAAAATCCAAGAAAGAAATAAAGAAAAGATGAAATGTTCGTACAGAGGGTTGCCGAGAAGATGAAAGAACAAGAAGAAAGAGATGTGGCGCGGAAGGAAAACAAGAAAGAAAAGAAGAAAAAAAGAAAAAGAAAAAAAATCCACATGGGCAGCCACATCTTCCAAACAATCGGATGACCGGATCTTCACTTGTTAAATTCCAAATTTTTTTAGTTGGAGGATTTAATTAACAGTTTTCCCTATTTCTAAACATTTCTAAACATTTTCATGCTCATAGCCTCATACTATTTATATTGGTGTGATCATACTACATCTAATGGCAATGTGCATTATGATATTAGAGAACTCATTAGGAGTCGACACCTCATGTCAAGCACTATTGAGGGTAAAGAAGAGTATTGCCAATTCACTAATGCTAAAGCTACCCCATTTTGTACCCCCTCCTATGTTTGTGGTTCACAAAAGCAATGAGTTAAAATGGAGCAATTATTTTAATTGGGTTGGATTTTTGTGAGCCACAAACATAAGATGTGGTAGAAAATGGGGTACCTCTAGCATTTCTCATTGCAATTTTATAAATGTTATCATTTTCTTATCTTTCTTGTCCCTTTCTTTTTGTCTTAAAATATTCTCATCTTTGTTTGAGATTAGATTCTCACACGTGTATTTTATTATTTGTTAATGTCATTAGTGAAAGATTTTTTTTATATAAATCGAATGTGTAAATGTGATATAGAATAACAAGTGTGATATGTAATAAAAATTTACGTAAGAACTTATAATTAGGCATAGTCGAGTGAAAACTGGTGTGGGCAATGTTTTTTGAAGGGAGGTCATGAGCATGATAAAGAAGTACAGAGTATGACAATGCACTTGTAATATCATCTCAATTTGAGTATGCTAAATGTCATAATGCAGTTCAAGATTATATCTTATGTTTCTAATCCCTAAATATCATTTCAATATCCTTTTTTCTTCACAAAATTATTTTGAATTTTTCCAAAAAGTAATTAACCAGAATTTGTTATTTACGTAGATCCTCTATTGAACCAAAATAAGATATTATGTACAACAGAATTGATGAAGTATAAAAAAAGCTAATTGAAGTCTTTTTTGAAAGGATTAACTTGATCCATTCATTATCAATAATATGAAGAATACAACAAGGAAGATGATAAAATGTCACACGATAAGCATGATTAGTAGTCGCCCTAGCTATGACATGAGCACTACTTTGCTTGCCGTCTAGTAAAAACAAAAGAGGAATTTTATATTACTAATACAAAAATCATGAACAAAAATGTGACTTGATAACTTATAGTTACTATAACCGTGTTCAAAGTTTACATCATGGTCACTACATCATAGTAACATTGAACATAATTATAGTAACTCAAAGTTATCAAGTCACATTTTTGTCCATAACTCTTAAAAGAGTAATATTAGTGAAATTTTATCTAAAAACAATTTTAAAGTTGTTATTCTCCGCTAGCATTGATCGACAATCCTTCACCATCAATCTATATTCTGACACATCATCCCAATCACCATGCATATCATCAATCACTCGTTTGGAATTCATCTCAAAAATTATATTCCCTCTAACCCACTGGAGACACCACTTCATTGCTTGTCGAAGACCCCAAAACTCTGATTCCGCCGGTGATAAAATTGCTTGTCACCACTCTGTCCGAGAGCTAATTGAAGTCTATGTCCTCATGTTTTAATGAGTTCGCAATATTTTTGTACACATTTAGGTCACCTGCCGTAGTTTATACTTCTCTGGTCAAATTTATTTTACTGAGAATTTACCTAAATTCAAAATTATGCTTTTAACACTCTATTTTATTCAAAAATAAACTTTAATTTTAAACGGATTGCATTTCAATATGAAACATGTTATCTTCACCATTGTTTTATTTTACAAATAGATGACAATCAATATATATTAGTGTTTTGTGTCATGGTGATCAGTATTTCACACCAATTTTAAAAGAATGTGTGTTTTGTGTTGTGTATTAGTGCTCATTTATAAATCTGAATTCAGTAAACATGCAGTGTCAATGTGTCATGATTAAAGTCATTAAACAAAACTCCAAAAATGTAGATCACGCATTGAAACAAATCTCAAGTCATTCAAAATACTCCGTAGTATTTTTAGACAAAACAACCAGAAGTACAATAATCAAACGCCAACTTTGGCCCCCCAAATAAGGGAAAAGGGGCAAATAAGCCCCCGAACTTACCAAAAAAGTGCAAATAAGCCCTTTTATAGGAATCTTTGTCCGGCTGTCGCCATTTGAGGCGGTTTCCAGTGGAATATTTTGATGAAAATTTTTTAGCATCTTCTTTATTAAGTCTAGTTTACCCATACCAAATTTCAGCTAAAAGTTCAACTGGAAATGCAAGTCAAATGAATGTTTGAAGATAACTGAGCAGTTAAACAGCGCAGTATAATTCAGAAAATCATTTGGCTGCCTTCCCGGTTAAATTTTTAGCTAAAATTTGGTATGGGTAAACTAGACTTAGTGAAGAAGATGCTAAAAAAAATCATAAAAAAACTCTACTTGGAACCGCCCCAAATGACGACGACCGGACAGAGCTTCCTATAAAAGGCCTTATTTGCACTTTTTCGGTTAGTTCGAGGGCTTATTTGCACCTTTTCCCCCCAAATAATCATCCAAAATTTAACTACTCTTTATTCTATCTTTCTATATCTACACTACATATATTCAGGGGCGGATCCAACGTGGGGGCAGGGGGGCAGCTGTCCCCACTCAACCCCCACCCAACCCCTATATATACATACATCGAATAAAAAATTATACATGTAAATATGTATTAACGTAATTAACTTATACAACAATAAGAAGTTAAATGATAAGAAGTTACGGTAGTTCACTGGATTAGTATGATTCGCATGCAAGAGATTGGCAGATTGGTTGGGGGTTCGACTCTCAGCCTGTTCTTCGACTTTTTGTTTTTTTCTGACCTTTTTAGATCCTAAACGAATTTAAAAGTAAGCATATAATTACATTCAAATTTTGCCTTGTTTAAATTACTTCAATATAAGTACATATTTTTTCACACATAATTTGTAAAGTGTTGATTTCTAATATAGATATTTGATTAATTCGAAACTTAATTACATTAATTCTAAATACATATTTGATTCATTCCTTATTTGATTCTTATTGTCAACATAATTATGAATAAGTTATAAATCGTAATATTTTATCCCTTGAACATTTTGTTATTTATAATTGACTTTACACTATTTATTCTTAATGTGGTCGTTGTTTATGGGACGCGTGAGATAATTAATGTGATTTCGCCCCCGCTGACAAAAAATTCTGGATACGCCACTGCATATATTTGTGTTTATCAACCACCAGGGAGGACCACAGTAGAAACTCAGGGGGGCCACGCTCCAAGTTTTTTTCATTATATATATCAGGAAAATAAAATTAGCCCTCCCAAAAAAAATATTTTGGCCCCCCAAATTATAAGAAAATATAAATTTTGCTTTCTCAAATTTTAATGAAATATTTTCTATGGATAAAAGTGAATGAAATAAAAAAATA
Source organism: Cuscuta epithymum (assembly GCA_945859915.1). Lineage (NCBI taxonomy): Eukaryota > Viridiplantae > Streptophyta > Magnoliopsida > Solanales > Convolvulaceae > Cuscuta > Cuscuta epithymum. The sequence continues at coordinate 704,355 of CAMAPF010000067.1, read as the reverse complement.
GAAATCAAAATTACAGTTTAAAAGTGAGACATAGTTATTATGAATGATTGTTTATACTTTTAAACAAAATTCAGAAATTTTGAAAACAAGTCCAATTTCTAAAAATAGGAATCCAAATTGACCTTACTTTAATACTCTATATTCTGTATGAAAATAAAATGAGATTATTCTCATAATTAAGCTTTTGATTAAAAAGCATTGATTGGTGAATTTATCTATTTCGAGGAATGCCGAATATAATATTAAGGCATTAACTTTAATCTTTTGTAATAATATACTTGCTCTTCTTTTTTATTTTTTGTCTAATGTGTACCATTTCAATGCTTTACTTTAACTAGGGTGAGGGCGTATCCATTGTGGGGGAAATGTGGGCATTTGCTCTCCCCTAAATGCCAGGGGAAAAAAGTTTTTGCAAAAAAACTACTTTAATAGTCGAGTTGTGTTTTTGCTTTTATACTACTTCTGCCTGTGTCGAGTTGTGTTTTTGCTTTTATACTACTTCTGCCTGTGTCTAAGGTTTACATGACTTTACTACATTTCACTTGTTGGAAAGTTTATTGATCTCAGTTATATCTTTAACTTGTCCCTTCTCGAATACTCAATCGTGACAAGTTCCTTTATATTTTAAAGCTCAGTTTTGTTAAGTGTTTTCTTTATATTTTCTAGCATGTTTAGTCTCCAAATGAGGAGTTAAACCCCTTCCATCTTGGTTTTGCTACGTTGAAGCTTAATGATTTGTAAGTTGTGCGTTATTTTTTTAATCATCTTTCTTGAATATTAATTAATTCCTATTTCATATTTCATATTAATATTTTGAGCATTACTTAAAGGATCAACTATTTTTGTTTCATATATTAATTATTACTAGAATCGGTCGACGAATACGCTTGTTAATCGTTCGGTTTTTTCACGGTAGTAAACTTGGATTATTAATGCACGCGTTTCATGGTTAATAATTTAAGGGGAATTAATTATATTAATTAAACCAATAAACCGCTTGTGTTGACGTTATCATTCTCAATCATTTTCATCTTAAGTTTATTGCTACTATCAAGTTAATTTATGATACATGTTCTATATTGACTCGGTAGTAAGTTTTATTAATGAACGCGTCTCGTTATTAATAACTAATCTCGATGAATTGGAGATACTCATCGATTGAATATTCGAGAGGAAGATAGTTAAAGATATAAAAGGGATCGATAAACATTTTATTAAGTGGATAAAAGCAAAACCAAGATGTCATCTCTATTAATTAAACTCATATAAGTCATTCATCTTAGTGTTAATTTAATTAAATCAGATCAAACTTAAAACCCCTCTTGTTACTAATTAATTAAAAAGGGAAGTATTTCTTCCCTATGGATTGGAAGCAAACTTCGTTATACTATGTATAATCGTTGTATTAAATATTTTTTTGAGGCACACCGCGACAAAGTGCTCGTCAAATTTGGTAAAAATTCATAAATTTTATTTAAAAAAATTAAAAAAAAATAGCCAAAAAATATAAAAGTATAAAGAGTTCTTACTTTTCTTTTCTGTGCTTCATGAGAGTATATAGTAAAAATGCATAAGAAATGAATTGCCGAGAAACATAAGTGAGCCAATTTATAGCAACTTTGAAGAAGTTGTTAACATGAATACCATCACATCTTCCTTAGAGAGTCAAATTTCCGGCTTGGCTTCTTTAATCAAGGAGTTTATCTTATGCTCAAAAGATCAAGATGCCAAGACTAGCAAACATTTGCATGTCTCACAGGCATCTTACGGATATCTGCCTGAAACTCTAAGAAGAATACTCTGAACAAATTGATGATGTTAGAACATTCTCCAACACATATAATTCAAGAAGGAGAGATTACCCATACTCGAGTGCTTATTTTAACATGTCCACTGAAGACATGATTCAAAATCTCACTATCAACATGACAAGTATGCAGCGAGATATGGCACAATTCACACAAGAAACAAGGTCCAATGAACAGAACTTGATGAAACAAGTGAGCCAAATGCCAAGTGTTGCGAGTCCATTGGAAGCAAAATATTTTGATAAATTTCCCTCTAAAATAAAACATGATCCTAAACAACAAACGTTTGCAATCCCGTTGACAAATGGGAAGGAATTGCAAAAGGACACTCAAAATCCAAAAGAAGAAGAAGACAGGGAGCTCCAACTGATCAAAGAGGAGGATGAGTCGAGCTTCAAAGTCAAATTTCTATTGTTGTCATCCTTTGAGGTACCCTGCCATTTGTATTGGAATGGGAAGTCTAGATATATGAGTCTGCATATAAACGTTAGTAGTCTAAGGCTCTAAGCGTTTGATTCCCGTCTATGATTTTTAGCTTAAGCTACGTTCAGCCCATCAACCAAACAGGACGAATTTAATCATAATTCCAATTCAGTCCTTTAGTAGCTGAACTAGCATGCCAAACATAACCTAAGTTCATTAAATCCAAATTAATTAAACAATCCCCTCATAAAAATTTATAGCGTCGTGTATATATTGTAAAGATTAGCGTTTACACAACAACAAATCATTAGGTCAAAAGTATCGTATATAAGATAGTCAAGACTTGTTTTTTTTTTATTACCATAGTGTCTCTTATGAAAATTTGTAATGGATATCTATATTGGATAATTGGATGTCATAATCGCAACGAGGTCCTGGTTATATTTTACAGCCCTTGAATCCAACTATATTGCATTAGAGACTAGAGAGGTCTAATACAAATTCTTTTAAATTATTTACAAAAATGTACACATGATTATATTGTATTTTCATTACAATATCAAACTCTTTTATTGCAACATATAAGTAAGCTACATATAAGAGCATCTTCAATGCTAAAACGTGAACGATGCATAGTGGCATGAGAGACAACCAATTAAAAAATAATAAATAGAATCCCTCTCTCCTTATTTGAAGGATCTTGTATCATTTTGGTAAGTTTTTCTTCACAATGTCAAGCACAATGTCTAGATATAGACAATGTGCTTGACATTGCAGAGGAAAATTTGCCAAAAACACATAAAACCGTGGAAAGAATGAGAGAGAAATGTCATAAATTCCATTTTTTGTGTCTATCTCTCTCATGCCACATGTGCATCGTGCACATTGTAGCATTGGAGATGCTCTAAGGATGTTTTTGCATGGTCTGACTGGTTTGGACTAATAAATGTGTGGTCTTTGTGTATTAAAAATGACGACGTCTAGTTTGGTCTAGTCAGCTGATCTGATTCAATATGGAACAGAAAACAGTTCAAATAAAAACATCCATAGTTGTCCAATACCCCAATGATTGAAGTTTATTCTCATATCTCACCTTATTGCTTCTTCTTATCGGAACCTCACCCGACCTATTTTGGTTCAAATAAATAGCCTTTCTAGGTAAACAATAGAAACTAATCTTGGCCATTGATATGAATAACAAATTGGATAGATCAAAATTTAAGCAAGAAATGCATTGGTATTTAGGTAATTATGGAGTTTTTTAATTAAATAAAAATACTGTAACAAATGTTTATTAGAATAAATAAAGGGGTGCATGTGGAGGATAAAAGTGCATTACAATACAAATACAAAGTAAAAATTGCATGAGTTAGAAAATATTTACAATCTTGTTACGCTCATGAGTGCACTACTTTTATTCATTAACTATCACTTTGTAATATAAACATTTTTAGGATTAAAGTTCATCTAATTCATCCATTTACCAACCAATAGAGAAAAGGATAAGATTTACAGAGCTGGCCATGGGGGGTAGGCACCTAGGCAGTTGCCTAGGGCACCACTCCCATGGGGGCACCACTTTCTATATTTTGAATAGTTTCACGTACAGAACTTGTGTCACACCCATGGCCCTCCCTGCTAGGTTTTGGCAGCATTCCAACGGTTAAGGTAAGCGCATCGCACGGAGGCAGGCGACTGGGCGGCAAATCACATGGTTCGCAACGGCGGTGGCACACATGGATTGGGACAGGGGCGGCGCACATGTGTAAGGACGATGGTGGGGTGGCTCGCGTCGGTCTAGATGGTGTCTTCGTCGAGTAGGCTCGGGCTGCAGTGGTCGGACAATCAACTGACTAGCTGCGGTGAACGTACTCCTGGACAGAGGCGGATGGCAGGCCATGGGGCGGCGGCGGCATGGGCTTGCGATTGCGGGCGGGTGAATCTATGGAGGTGGGACAATGGAGTCTAGGGTTGGAGAAAAGAGTGAGAGCGTAGAGTTTTATAGATATTACCTAAAGGGTAGGGTTTTATAGATATGACCTAAAGGGTATATTTGTCAACCTAAATTATTTATTTATTTATTTATTTATTACGAATTTTATTTAAATAGTACTCCCTCCGTCCCACTAAGATTGGGACAATTCGGTTTACGATACTTGACCGACTATAAATCAAACAGATATGATGAAACAATTAGCAACACAAGGGGGGGGGGGGGTGAATTGTGTGGGGAACCGTGACATTTGTTTGCCAAGTTCTAGTATGGGATAAGAGGAAATGCAAAATAGTAAAGTGCACAAGGATTTAACGAGGAAAAACCCCTTGGCTTAAAGGGATTAAAAAACTTCGACCTCTCTCGGAGGAATTTTAAACAACTTCACTAAAAACCTTTGAATGATTACAAGGGAAACTCTCCTAGTATACCATTGAGCCACCCCAACTCTATCCTCTCTAGAAAGAGTTATGCATCTCTACCTTGCGGGTAGAGTGTCCCTCAGCTTTACAACAAAGCTCTCACAACACACTGAACCCAACACGAGGAAGTTACTTAGCTAATCCTCGATAACCCAATTACAATATGAAAATGAAAACTCTATCTAAAACTCTGTGAGCAGATTCATATGGCTTGGACTTGGTATTTATCACGTGTATATCTCTTAGTATTCCCTCGGTCAAGCACACCCTCTTCTATTCACCTTTCGTCAAATATATAGCCTCATGTGTGACGTCTGTTGGCTCCTCTTTCCTTAGTTGGATACTTAGACTTTTCTTGATATTTTTGAATGGCTTTCCATCCATAATGTTTCCCATATCCGAGCTCAATATGAGGTATCCAAATTAAGACATCCAAAATATTATAATCAAGGTAGTATATCAATCACGCACCAAGTGTATAAATATAAATTAATCATTCAAATCACGTGGGATTAATTAATGGTGGGGATATTCCAAGCTTCTTGAATTTACTACGAAGAAGGCAAGCTTTGGTCAACTCCAAAAAGGTGGGGAATTATTATTTACAAAAGCAAGGATGCAACGGTCACAATATGGATTCTCTTAAAAACAATTTTCCTTTTCTAAGTGGATGCATTAAAGAATCTTTCCATAAAGATATTCAATTAATCTTTTACCTAATGATGATCCTTTTCAAATTACAAAGGAGTACCGATCATGTTACGGTCACCAAAGCATTTATAAGCTAGGATTCCTTCCATAAAGGTTAATTTATAAAAGTCAATATACACATTCAAGCTTAATTCAAATAATGCCATGTAAATCATGCATGCGTCACACTTTAGTTACGTAGACATAAATGACTCATTCAGAACGTAGAGTAGTTCCATCTATGATTCTTTCTGAGAACCCGTACTAGTGCTACCTGCATGGTTAATGACAAGACCGTTCTTTCCTTTGTTCCAATATGGTTAGTCATCAACAAAACTAAATAGTCAACAAGATCCCTGTCCACTCTCAAATTATTTTTAGAGAATAAAATTGCATATACAAAAATTACATTAAATAGTCAGAAGTATCTCATGGCCAATGGCCGGCCCACCCTAGACGTTCACAGGACTAGTGCTTTCCAATTTAGGTAGAAAATAGATGTTTGTTTGAATTGATGAATTTGGTTTTGAGGGAGTGTTTAGTTTGATAAGAGATATGATACGCCTATACATATTATATTACTTATAAAAGCTAGTTGTTAGTTGTAGAAGAATATGAAGAATATTATAAAAAAGGGTGTAAAATAAAACATATTTACCATATTCCAGGATTGCTGCACTAGTTAAAATAGAAAGGAAGATATCAGAATTGCAGTAGTGATTGTTTCAACTCAACTTCTCATGGCATTCAGTTTTCTCCTCCCTTGCCTCTTTCTCTCTGTGATGCTCCTGCTACTATCATGGCCGGGAATGACCCTATCTTCCCGGACATTCCCGAATTGTGGGAACCACTATGTCCCTTACCCACTCAGCACCAGCTCTGGTTGCGGCAACCAGCACTACAAGATCTGCTACAACGACGGGGAGCTGTTAATCGATACTATACCCTAAAAAACACCTACAAGATAGCATCCATCACACCGGAGTCCCAACGTCTAACAATCGAGACATCACCGCTCTTACCGCACACCCGCATTACAGAAGATATCTCGACAGGTGGCATCCGACTCGACTCCTCCCTCCCGTTCAATATTACTAGCAGCAACACAGTTTTGTTCCTCAACTGTACGGAAGCTCTTTTTGACGCGCCCTTAAACTGCTCTTCTAGTAGCATATGCCACACTTACATCAATCAAAGCCTCAATGTCGGCAACCCCATCAGCACGTGTTCTAGGGCCCCAATCTGTTGCAGTTTTAGAGCTCGCGGGTCCGCGATGGCTGACAAGATCCGGGTTAAGATGGCATGTTGCTGCGCCTACCACGTCTTTGTTAACCTAAACGAGTCTTTACCCGTTCGTCAGTGGCCCAAATCCGCTGTGGAATTCATGTGGATGTCGCCATTATAGCCTCGATGTAGCTCCCGGTCGGAATGTGATTCCGAATCTGCTTGTGGACTCGACAGATATGGCGTCAGCAGGTGTTTGTGCACTTCGAGGCAAAGCTGGAACCCCATCCTTGACTCATGTGCTCTCGGTAAGATTTTTTCATGCATCTTTTACATGCAATAAAACAATTAACATGCTTATGTAAAAGATGTTCTATTGCACCAGATGTTCTACAGAACAATTAACATGTGAAACTGTTCTATTGCATGCAAAAGAAGCATGAACAAATCTTAACAAGAGCACATGAGCCAAGGATGGGGTTCCTGCTTCGCCCTGAAGTGCACAAACACCTGCTGACGCCATATTTGTCCAGTCCACAAGTAGATTCGGAATCACATTCCGATTGGGAGCTACATCGAGGCTCTAACAACGACGTCCACTCGAATTCCACATCGAGTTTGGGCCACTGATGGAGGGGCAAAGACTCATTTAGGTTAACAAAGATGTGGTAGGCGCGACAACCTGCCATCCTAACACGGATCTTGTCAGCCGTCGCGGACCTGCCAGCTCTAAAACTGCAATAGATTGGGGCCCTAGAACACGTGCTGATGGGGTTGCTGACATTGAGGCTTTGATTGATATAGGTGTGGCATATGCTACTAGAAGAGCAGTTTAAGGGCGCGTCTAAAAGAGTTTGTCGTACAGTTGAGGAACAAAACTATGTTGCTGCTAGTAATATTGAACGGGAGGGAGGAGTCGAGGCGGATGCCACCTGTCGAAATATCATCCGTAATGCAGGTGTGCGGTACGAATGGTGATGTCTCAATTGTCAGACGTTAGGACTCTGGCGTGATGGATGACATCTTGTAGGTGCTGTTAAGGGTATCGAAAAACAGCTCCCCGTCGTTGCAGCGAATCTTGTACTGCTGGTCACCGCAACCGGAGCTAGTACTGAGTGGGTAAGGGACAGAGTGGTTCCCACAATTCGGACATGTCCGGGAAGATAGGGTCATTCCCGGCCATGATAGTAGCAGGAGCATCATGGAGAGGAAGAGGTAAGGGAGGAGAAAATTGAATGCCATGAGAAGCCGAGTTGAAACAATCACTACTGCCATTCTGATCTCTTCCTTTCTATTTTAACTAGTGTAGCAATCCTGGAATGTGGTAAATACTTCGTATGTTTTATTTTACACCCTTTTTTTTAATAATATTCTTCATGTTCTTTTGTAACTAACAACTAGCTTTTATAAGTAATATAATATGTATAGGCGTATCTTATCTCTTATCAAACTAAACACTCCCTTAAAATCATTTCAAGCAAACATTTTTTTTTCTACCCAAATTGGAAAGCACCAGTCATGTGAACGTCTAGGGTGGGCCGGCCATTGGGCATGAGTCATGAGATACTTCTGACTATTTGCCTCAGATTTTTGGTTGGATTATACCAAGCTTTCTTCGGCTTATTTGCATAATAGCTGATACGCTTTGAAGGTTATACTAAACAAAATTTATTTGAAGCTAAAAATGATTTGACAATTGGAAAATAAAGTTTAAGGAAAAAAATTAATATGTTACATTTTAAAAGAAAACTCTAGACATGCAAAACAAATATTGCATTATTGTATAGTAATTCGTAGTTAGTATTATGCAAATTGGAGTTTTGTTAAATGAGTCGTCTACTTTGTTCTTTTACTCATTCATCCCAAATTCATGTGCAAAGTCAACATTTTTTTGTCAATCAATGATAAAATTAAACCAATCATATTGATAATCAATTCAATTTTTAATAATTAAAATTTACCTGTTCAAAAACTACATTAAAATATCTTCAAAGTTTTAAATACCAAATAAGAATATAATTATAAAATAACATCCTAATTAAGTGAAGAAAATGGAATTTTTTAACTAAGAAAATAAGTAAATTTTGCAAATCGATTTGGAACGAAGGTAGTAATTGTTAAGAGAATATTACCCGAAATAAGACTAAAAAAGTTTGAAAATTCAAAAACAAGACTACCATATTTTTATTCCCAAAATAGGACTAATTACCGTCATGTTTTGACAGTACCAGACTTGAAATATCACAATATTTTCCAAACTTCACAGTAATTACTCCTATTTTGGGAATAAAAAACATGACAGCCCTATTTTGGAATTTTCAAACTATTTTAGTCTTATTTCGGGAACTTTTCCAATTGTTAACCATTAGTGCTATATAAGCTCTTCACAACTTTACTTGCATATTAAGTTATCAACAACACCAAATAAGAAAGTCACATAAGTAGGTGTTGCACAAAATAATCAACACAAATAAAATATCCAAGCCCAAATGGCCAAATACTTATAATTTTATAATCAATACTTTTTTTAGTATGCAAAACAAAAACATTGAGTTATACTAGTATAATGGTGTAATAAACCGGTCTAGAACTTTAATCAACATTAAACATTGGGTTATTTTTTTAATCAAACTTTTTATATACACTGCTAGTAAAAACAAAAAAATCGAGGTGGGTTTGAGCCCTCCCGGAATTTTTAAGTGATTTAGGAAAAATGGTTAGTAGTATAAGTTGATAGTGTTCTGAGAAAAAATTGATTTTGTATTTTTTTTCCTAATTACCTCGTACAAACTTACAATACAATCTATCCTACACTTTTACTTTTATTAAAAAAGACTCAGACTTCAACTTTTCTCTCAATTACACTTTCAATGGATGGATTAGTAAAAATTAAGAATAAAATTATATTTATATTTCATATTTTTTAACTTATTTTAGTTTTAAGTTTACAAACTTGTATTGCTTATATCGTATTGGTATTGATAAATATGTCTAATTTTGAAAAAAAGCATAATTATTGAAAAATATGAAGTTGAGTCTTTTTTTGATAGAAGTGAAAGTATATGATAGATTTGTCAATTTGACGATAGTTTGGAATAAAATAAACTAATAATCCTTATAATTTAAGGACTAAATGGGTATTTGGATGTACAAAAAATTGAGAAATACTTTATGGTTAAGGAACCAAATGGGTATTAAGTATTAACTCAATCTACTTTCATAAAATTGGAATGCCGGAATTTGAAATAGGTGTTGAATCATTCATTAATTCAATCATACCAAAGCCTAAAAGCCTAAAATGGAATTGGAATTACAGAAACGAAGGGTAAAGGTAGAAATTCCTGGATGAAGGAAATACAAGTATGGAACTGATGGGTTCACTGCCGATTAGCGCCCTGCGTGTCTGCGTCCTTGCTGTGGAATGTGGTCTCATGCTTGCATGGGAGATGGATCCCGGAGGAACCAGATTTCGTGGGTGGGCCACATTTATATATATATATATATATATATATATATATATATATATATATATATATATATATATATATATATATATATATTTATATAGAGTGCTCTTCATGTCAGGCCGGCCTGACGGGCTGCCCCGTCCGGCCGAGCCCGTTTGGGAACCTTCCCGGTGGAATTTTTTGATAAAATTTTTTGAGCATGTTCCTCGTAAAGTCTAGTTTGTCCATACCAAATTTCAGCTCAAAATTCGATCGGGAAGGTCGTAAAATGATTTTTGGAAGTTAACTGGTCCGGAATATGTATTTTCCGGACCAGTTAACTTTCAAAAATCATTTGACGACCTTCCCGATCGAATTTTGAGCTGAAATTTGGTATGGACAAACTAGACTTGACGAGGAACATGCTCAAAAAATTTCATCAAAAAATTCCACCGGGAAGGTGCCCAAACGGGCTCGGCCGGACGGGGCAGCCCGTCAGGCCGGCCTGACATGAACATTCCTCTCTCTCTCTATATATATATATATATACTAGTTTTACTACGCGCGATGCGCGAGAGGAAAATGCCCTATACTATTTTGGTAAGATTAATGTAATGGAATGTTAATGGTAATTACTCCGTATAATTTAGTTGTTTGAAATTGAAGTAAAACTTATACATAATTTTTTCAATAAGAAGAATTGTTAAAAAGACATGGGATTTTTCACCTAGGAATCTTAACTCATTCAATGAGGGTTCCCTTGATAAAGGGTGAAAATCCCTTGGATTTTCAGGTGTGGGATAAATCACACTAGAAATTCATCTTTTTCTCAGTTTTTCCATTTCAACGAGTGAACTTCGAGAATCAATTTCTCATTTACCCGTTATCCGTTTTGAGTGTACCACATATCGAATTAAAGCCCTTAACAAGGACACGTACAATCAGAAACCACTTTGATCCGACCCAAATCATAAGTGTATCTCACTCAAAATACAGCCCCAAATTGACCATTTAATGCAATTTTTAACATATCTTTCCAACATTAACCATGTGTAATCCCAATCAGTTTAGATTTGATTCCTTTGCAAATTTTGTTCTACTGCATCTGTCTGGAATTGAACTTCATGGACCACAATAAACATGTGAAGAAATATTATGTTTTATCCAAGAAAAAAGAAATGAATTAAGTAGTTTGGGAGTCGCATTATTGATGATCAATTGATCAGCGTCTTGCTTTCGCCATATATGAAAATTATAGAAGGTGGGAAAATGTTTTCACAAATCTCGAAAATCTCAATTATCAATACATGGAGATTAATGCATATGTATGGGAATTAACTTGGCATTTTAATTAACATGGAAATCCTTGCAAAATTAAAATAAAAACTGACACAAAGATGATACTCCATAGATCTTAGAGCAATTATACATGCACTATATATGGTTGAGTATTGTAAATTGTAATCGTTATGTATATGAATTATGAAGGTATCTAAATTGAGTATTGTCAATGATATGTCTTTAGAAAAGAAAAGTAACAATTGGATTTTTTTTGTACAATTCGCGGAATCATATTTAGAATCGAAATATATGAAATGCTTAAACTTCATATAGCTCTTAAATATCCATCACTCACGGTTCATAGAAGATGCAAATAGTGAAGGATTAACAACAATTATTAGTGTTTATTGGAAAACCCCTAAATGTAATTATTAAAACAAAACAGCATAACAACTCACTCGGAACCTGAATAATCTATATTGCTCCGTATGAAACCCAAGAGTTTTGTCCGCCTTCGTTATCGAAGTGTGAGTTTTGTCATTAGTTAGTTTGGGTGGTGAGGGGCGGTAACGGGGATTGGTTAGAATCACGGTGGGTGTGGATTGGGTGTGAAGGCGGTGGGCTGTGGCTATTTTACTTGGAGGTTTCGGTAATAGCAGGCGACAGAGCAGGCTTCATCTATGGAAAGTGTTGCTGATAGATATAAGCGGATGGCGGTGGGAGGTGAAGAGGAGGAGAACAATCTCGATGATGGCGAGGCCGACGATGTTCCGGCGGAGGCGGCGGTTGTGGGTTTCCCGATTCTTGGGCAGGTGTTGACCGATCGACAGGTCCGGTTCGTGGAGATCAAAGAAAAGCTACTTGCTCTCTGGAGGCCCGGGAAAGGTATGACGGTTAAGGAAATTGGAGAAAAGAGGTATCTGTTTTCTTTTAATCATTGTTTTGATATGAAAAGGGTTTTGGATGGGGGCCCTTGGCAGTTTGAACGTAGTTTGATCTTGCTTAAAGAGATTATGCCTGATGATATACCACATAAAATTGTTCTGAATGAGGCAGAATTCTGGGCCCAGATTCATAATGTTCCTTACAGTCTGGTAAATCTGGGTACTGCTAGACGGGTTGGGAGCTTTTTAGGGGAATTCGTTAAATATGATGATCATCAAAGGAAAGAAAAACTTGAGCCTTATATGCGAGTTAGGGCTGTTATGAAGATGGACAAACCATTGAAGAAGGGGACAAATTTGAAAAAAGATGGCAAAAGTTTTTGGGTAGATTTTAAATATGAAAGACTACCCACCTTTTGTTTAATCTGTGGTATGGTTGGTCATTCAGATAATTTTTGCCCCTTGAATTATGAAGAAGATTTAGTCTTGGAAAAAAGATATGGATCCTATCTTAGAGCAGGTAGCGGGGTGAAGACCAGCCCTACAAGAGGGCAAGGTAGGCTCCTGGAGGGTTTATCGATCTCTGGCAGAACGGGGGCGGATCCAGAAAAGGAGGCACGAGTAGACTCGGCCCAGAGCTTCACACAAGAAGGTGGGATGCCAAAAGAAGAAGCTTCCAAGAGAAGGAAGATCTGGGAAATTCAGGCAGAGAAAGATCAAGAGGAGGATAACATGGCCACAGATGGGGCAAAAAACGGGGAGGCGGCGGGCTTAGTCCCTTAAGCCCGCCGAATACACTGGTGGAAGGTGTGAGGCTGAATGCTGATGGATGGGTCCTAGTTGCCTGGCAGTATGAAGAATGCTTTTTATCCTGTTTTGTTTGCTGTTTAATTACTTTTAGATTTTATTGTTGGTTTTTATTACTGGTTTAGTGTTCTGGTTTGTAAGACTTTGGTTTCGGATGTAGGGGATGAAGGAAAATTGGTAACCGAGGTAGGCTTATTGTTTCCCGGTTATGGATCAGCGAATTACATTGCTACGGCGATTAATTCCGAGTTTGATTCGAGGGATGAGGGTTATCAATTCTCTATTTGTCAGTTTAGTTGACCCATACTCCGAACTTTTATTGGTTATTAATATAAGCCGTTTTCCATAAAAAAAAACTCACTCGGAACCTGTTTGTAAAAAACTGCTCCTCAGTTGTTAGCCACGAACGGGAAGGTCTTAATTGTTAGGGATGTCGCAATTCAATACTTCATAAAACATGTATTGAGAAGATATTAGCATCGTAACCGTTGATGGTGTAAAAGCTTGTGTCTAAGCCGTAAGATGACGGAAACGGAACCATGAGGATCAATACGGTATAAAACATGTCAAAAGGAAAAAGTGAGAAACAACACAAGCACAAGGTACAAGTTGGTATTAGCTTTGATTACACAAACACAATTTTTATACCTAAAATACCCTAACTCTCATTCACCATTATAATTTTTTAAAGATACGCTGCTAGTAAAAGCAAAAAAGTAGTCTGATTTTGTATTTTTCTTCCTAATTACAAACTTACAATACAATTTTATCTCAACCAAATAAAAACGTTTTACATATATATGTGTACGTGCTTTTATATTTTATTGTTATCCCTTACGCGTTTAGAAGAGCAAAAAATTAAAAACGGGTTTTTCACTTTTCCCCTTAATATGAAAAATTAAAGTGACCACTTTTAAATTTGAACAAAAATGTGACTAAATTAAAGTGACAACCATCGTCGCCGCTCGTAACCTATGTTTAAAGGGTCAACCCGGATAAAAACCCGGGTCAATTAGTCCAAAACACGGAATTGATAAAAAACCGGAAAAATTCGGTTGACCCGGGAAAACCCATTGCGGACCCACAAAACCTGAAAAACCAAGGAAACCCCAGTTTTGGGTGTTTTTCCCCAAAAGAGTACTTTTTTTTTTAAAATTGTATTGCATTTTTAAACCAATAAAATTGAAATTTCAATTTCGTAAAAAGAAAAGCTATGTAATATATTTATTTAGGAATAAAAATCCGGCAAAACTATATTATATATGTACAATATAAATAAAAAATATCATTATATACTTAATAGGACCAAATTATACTTTGGAATATCATGAGACTGTAATAAATGTTTAATGTGTATTATCCTTAGTTGATTGTTATGAACAATAACTACTTTTTATTGCGGAGTATAATTTTGTTTTTTACTTTAGGGGTAAAAATTATAAACATATAAGTTTGTACGGAGTATATAATTATATGTTTATTATTATTATATGGAGATATAATCGTTGACCGGTTTTCGGGAGTTGACTGAGTTGACCCACTGGGTCCTGGTTGACGCGTGACCCAATCATGTGGCCATTGGCCAGGTCGTTTCTCGGTCCGGTTTTTTAAACATAGCTCGTAACCCTGCCGCCGTCAGCCATAGTGACACGTCTTAGTGACACCGCCACATTAACACCGCCGCTGGCCGCGCCAATGACCACCGTCTAGTCCCCCAGCCCCCCAGCCTCGACCCGATTCAGCCGCAGCCCCAGCTCAAGAGAGCTGTGACAACCACCACCCCATCTCCGGCCGCCGCTACCCAGCCCCGGTCCCCTTCCCCTGCTTTCCCAGTCTTCCCACAGCATCCTAGCCCCATCCCCACCCCCAACCTACCTACCCCAGCGTCCCTGTCCAGCCCCCATTACCACCTTAACCCAGCGCCGCCCAGACGCCGCCACCACCTGACCCCAGCGCCCCCAAGACGCCGCCGCCACCCGACCCCAGCGCCGCCCAGCCCACGCCACCGCGTGATTCCAGCGCCGCCCGGCCAGCCCTCTGCAACTTGCACCAGTCGGCCCCTTTGCGACTCGACCGAGTACCACCAACCCAAAAACCCACCAGATCTGAAATAGGGCGGTCGATGAAGCTAGAGAACAACAAAAACGACGATTCACAGAAGAGAAGAAGAAGCAAAACAAGGCAGTGCACATATTACTGTATTACGTAGTATAGAAGTATTGCGGTATTAGATTATTTAGATTTGGTAAATGGATTAATAATTTTTAATTTAGATTTACATAAGGGAAGAAGAAGCAGAACAAGGCAGTGCGCAGTGAAGAAGAAGAAGAAGTTACAGTTGGAAGGTAGCTAACCCTGCTCTACTTTTGTGAAAGAAGTTGCAGATTATTTAGATTTGGTAAATGGATTAAAAAATTTTAATTTATATTCTTAAAATTTTAAGGTGCTAAAAGCCTAAAACCGTATTCTCAAAACAAAATGCTAAACCCGTAATTAAGGCCGTAAAATTCAAAAAAGAAAATTCACCTGAAGCATTTGTTTCGCTGCCTTGAGGGAACATGATGAATCTTCCGTTTCTCAATTTCCTCGCGGTGGCTGAAGAAAATGGATATGCTGGAGGCAATGGAATTGAACCAGAACTGCTATTTTGCACTTCATCATATCTTTCTCGGCTGAAGCTAGACATTAATATTTCCAGCCTTTGTGACTCTGTTTTCGTATTGGAAAAACTACTCCTCAAGTTCTTCATATATAGGTGGGACTGGGATCTGTTTGCACAATAACGACTCCTATATTAGTACGGAGGATAACATGTGCAACTCTGGTCATTTCCTTTCTGAAAAAGGAAAGGGGGTTGTTTTTAAGACTGCAATTCTGGACCCTTTCTAGTCTCACTGGTGCAGCAATCCCGAGTAATGGTAAATACACTTTCTTAAATAAATGTAACGATCAACATTTCACACTTGTCGAGACTCAACTTTAACCATTAATATATATAAATTTTTATTGGTAAAAAAATTAAAAAAATTAGCTTTTGAAAATTTACAATGAGACAAATTTAACAATATTTTTTCAGAAAAAATGCTAAAATATTAATAAATAAAACGTAGTCAAAGTAGAACATATGAATAGTATAAAATTCAACATGTGAATAGTAAATAAAATTTACAAACGTAGTCATTCACCAAGTCCTGGTTTTATCCTAAACATACGGGTTTACCGGGTTTTCACCGATCCGGATCCGTCGCGGGTTCGGACTGCTACCAGATATTTCCGGTTTTATGCACATTTGCGGGTCTACCATCAACCGGACCGGATCGGTGGCCGGGTTCCGGGTCGACCCGCTCGGTCTAGTCCGAATCATGTAACACAACTCAAAACCAAATTAATCATTTTAAACAAACATGACCAGCATCCTGCCATTGGGCATGTGCCATGAGATATCTTCTGACTACTTGCTTCAGATTCTTGGTTGGAAGATAATATTGTACATTTGTATTAAACAAAATTTACTTGAAGCTAAAAATGATTTGAAATTTCAAAAATAAAGTTTAATGAAAATAATTAATCTGTTACGTTTATTAAGAAAACTCTAGACATGTGGAACAATATTCCATTGTATTATGCAAGTCGGAGATTTGTTAAATGATACGGAGTACTACGTATCATCTACTTTATTCTATTAATTGTTATCCATTAATCCTATTATGGGAATTTTTCTAATTATGCAAGTTTTAATCCTGTTTAAGAAATTTTCTCTAATCAAACTCGGTCCATTTTGAGAACGGGTCCATCCCGCAATGGCTCTTCTAGTTCCTTCTTGTAAAGACTTGAATAAATTATATATTGAATGAGATACATGAGTAATATTTATACAGGCTCTACATTATATAGTCACGCTACAGTTCGGCTCATAGTCATACTACATTTTGTTAGAGCTCGGCTCATAGTCATACTACATTTTTACTAGAGCTCGGCTCATAGTCATACTACATTTTTGCTAGAGCTCAGCTCATAGTCATACTACCACGTGCTAGACAGAGCCGGCTATAGCTCCAAGGCAGTTAGGCAAGTGCCTAGGGCATCACTTATAGAGGGGGCACATTTTAAGGGAAAAAATACGTATATATGTGTAGCCACAAAATGGTATAAAGAAACAATCTTATTAATAAAGCAAAGTGAACCGAGGAAACAAGCAACTTCTATAATGTCCAAGCGAATTAAATATGGAGTCCTAATGGAGTTGATCGATGTTTTCTAAAATTTGGAATTCTAGATATCCATCTTTGTTAGAAATTACTCTATATCATTTATTTCATATCGTAGATACATCCAATTTATTATTTATTTTCTAATCATCATGTTAATGTCCTTTAAAAAAGTTATCATGTCCATATCACAAATAGTACTACGTAGTAGTTATGTTTATTTGTAATCTAATTTCATTTTATTTATCTGTATTCTAATTAAGGTCTTTTTAATGATTTTTTTTTTCTTGCTAACTTGTGTTTTTAAATGGTGTACAATTGTATTAAAAGTCTGTTCTCGAAGTTATTATTTATCAAATTCATTTTGAAATTTAACCTTTTTCATTATTGGTTAAGGTACTACTACCCGCCTTCATCCATTTTTAATTAATCATATTTAATTTATCCAGATCGTGATGTTAAACTTTGGTCAATCATTTTAACTAATATATATGTGAAATTTATAAATTTTATAATGTAATGATAGAATTTTTAACAAGGGCCATTTCATGTTGTAAATGTTTTTATATATAAAAGGAAAATGATCAAATACAACTTTCTACTATTATGGAATCGTCACATAAGGCCATTACTCAATAAAGTGGTCAGATAAATTCGTCTACTTATAAAAAGTAATCAGATGAGTCCTAACGACTCATTGGCAACCTACTAATCCCGACTTTAACTTACATGTTGTTATTTTTGCGTTGTATTGAAGTCAATTCTGACTAAATATTCCATGTCAAATCGGAATTATGAGGTGGTCAAAAGGTCGTTACTCGTTAGGACTCATCTAGTTACTTTTTTATAATTAAGTAGACATATTTATATGAAATTTTATTGAGTACAATGTTCTAAAAGGCGCTAGGCGCTAGTCGGGCGCCAGCCCAGCGCCTAGCGCCTAGGCGGCTAGGCGGGCGCCTAGTCGGGGACTAATCCGAGACATAGACATTGCATTTTATCTATATTTTTGCATAAATATGATAAGTAATTCACTACAAAAAAACAACCATTTTGGCACGGATTAGGCACGGAGCTTTGACACGGATTTGTCAAAATTCATAGGGTATTTGGCACGGATTTGACACGGATGTGTCAAATCCGTGCCAAATTCCGTGCCAAAGTCATTTTGTCACCAGCTATTTGGCACGACGCTGTGCCAAAAATAAGTTACGGTCCGTGCCAAAGTCGCCTAATCCGTGCCAAGTCCGTGCCTATTTCGATGTTTTTTTGTAGTGTAATATTGTATTTTGTGTGCATAAAATACATATATACATATACATTAAAAAACATGAATGATAGAATTATCACATTTAATCATACGTAGTACTCCATATATGATAACTGATCACTTAACTTCATTATGTTATAAGTATAAATATGTTATAACATTCATACATAGTTTTATCTCAATTTACAACTTCATTTCTTTATATCCATGACTAAAGTTAAAGTATGTATATCGCTTAGAAAATTAAAATTAAAAAGCGAAGTAATGTTCGTCGAATCTAGACGGCCTAGGCGGCCGATTAGGCGCTCTAGGCGGGCAACTAGGCGTCATAGGCAGCCGACCAATTAGTCGGAGCGCCTAGACGAAAATCGGGGCGCCCGACCACCGCCTAGCGCCTAGGCGGGGACTAATCGGGCGCCTAGAACGATTTTTAGAACAGAGATTGAGTACACAACCTTGTGTGACGATTCTGTAATAGTAGAAGACCTTATTTAATATTTTTCTCGTATATAAATATATTATTGATTAAAATTGAGTATCATTGACTAGGAATAAAAATAATTAATTAAAAAGGGCATATAGAATATTTGATTATAGTCTTCATCTAGGGCACCAAAACCCTCCAAGACGGATCTGGTGCTAGAGCTCGGCTCATAGTCACTCATCTAATCCCTAAACAACTTCTTAGTCTAGGCTTCATCCATTTTGAGTAACCCTTAAGGCCTACTCCTAATGTAACTTGAATCCATAAAGTCCACCTTAAAAATATCTTGTAAGGTTACTTAGGGCGTACCCACCACAATTCAATATCTTGGGATTAGCTCCAAAGAACCATTGAACTAACATTTCCAACTTGTATTTCTATACTAGTCGTTTAACCTTAATATAACCAATGCAAATTCATAATAGTTCGTATGCTTCAATTTAATTCTACATTCAAGAATATTTTGGCTCTAATATCAAAATATCATTTTTATCCTTCCATGACTTCTTTACAAGAGGTAAAAGTATATTTATCATAATGAAATTCATGGTTAATACAACTATCATGCCATTGTATTCACAACACATAATCATACACAATTTGTTCATAAATTTATATATTATGCATTTTTACTTATAAACAATAATAATTTCATTTAGGCATTTTTTTATCATTAATAAACCATGCCAAACACATTTAATTCAATTAAGTAATCTTATGAAATTAACCCAATAATTATAAGCAATATAGTCGGTCATCCTCAACTTAAGTGAGCTTAAGCGCATTCTATGCTTCCCGATTGAACCTTGACTAATTCCGTCGAACTTTGACCAACTCCGGCGAAGCTCAAAAATACTTTAAATCAAGTTCCTAACAAGGTTTTAACATCATAAAACCGTAATCAATACAAATAACCTCTAAAAGGTTATTTTCCGGTGAACCGGTCAGTTTGGCTTCTAAGTCCGTTCTTGGACTTAGAACCACCTTCCAACCCACCATTCTACACTTAAGTAATGTAGAACAATCCTCAAGGTTCTTCATATGATATATATCTCATATGGTAGAAGAAAAATAAAGGAAAAGCTATGATAAGGCCATTACCTCAACTTTTCTCACTTTTTCCTAGCTTTTTCCTTCTTAAAACACCTTCTTTGGACTACTCCTTTTTGAGCTCGTTCAGCAGCAATGGAGTATGGCTTGAGGGCTTTCTCTTCCTCCTCTCTTGATGGGTTGGCCGAAATAATGCAAAGGGAAAGAGGTAGGGGTGTTCCTTTGTCTCCTTTGGCCAACGAGTGAGGTTAAAGGGCTCCTTTGCACCTCCTCCACTTGTTTCCTTGTCAACCCAGCCCCTCTCTTGTCTAAGTCAACACATAAAACGTGGGGTGGTTCCCACTCATGTGGGAGATCATCCCTTTGGGTCCCGATGTGTACAATCGGTCCCGAAAGTTGTATTTTTCGGACAATTTTAAATATATTTTATTTTATCGGGTCAAATAAAATATATTATGTAGTGTTCTTAATCATTATACCCTTTATAATGAATATACATTCCCCAACTTAAATTTATAAGTCTCCGAAATTCATTTTGAGCTGTTATCTGTTAAATTACCAACATCGGTATTTGGGTCGCTTTTGACCAATCGGTCAACTCTGGACCTTTCCATGGATCAAATGAAGTATCCACCACTCTATGAATATTATCTAAATTAAGATCAATAAAATATATGGCCTCGGGAATATCGGGCGGCCCCCGCTCCCGGTGTGGGCCCCACGTGCGAATTTACTATTCACGCAAAAGAATTAATAAAATTCACAACTTCGTATACTCATTAACCATCCCATAAGGTTCAATACATTATTCACTTAAAAGTAAATACATTTGGGGACGGTGTTACACACACCCTCCTTTTTCAGCGTTGTACCCTTCTTTAAGGGAAACTCCACATTAATACAAGCTTTAACCCGCATATACGGCCTCCACTGTTCCCCATAGCTGTTTTTATCATAATTAACAAATTTCCCCAAAAAGTTACCCACCTTCCTAGCAGTACCTAAATTCAATAGGCCATATGGGACATTATGAACCCTAACCCAGAATTCGGCCTCATTCAGAGTAATCTTGTGAGGAATATCAGTTGGTTTGATCTCTTTTACAATCAATAAATTCCTCTCAAACTGCCATGGTCCACCTTCAATCACACACTTCATATCAATGGGATGATTAAAATTAAAAATATACCTTTTGCCTTCTATTTCCTTGATCTCCATACCTCTGCTTGGCCTCCACACCGATGCCATCGCCACCTTGAAGCCTGCAAAGTTGATCTTCCGATCTGCAATCAGCGCTCCAACCACCGAGAACCGCGAGCGAACCTCCTCCCAGTCCTCCTCTCCTTCCTCAGCGTCATCGCAATCCAGTTCCGTCTCCTTCACTAGTGGAAAATATGGATTTAATAACGGTTATAATGGACTTTTAATAACGGTTCAGAACCGTTATTGTTGCAGCACCTATTAAAAGTCCGGTACTTTTAATATGGGTTAACGAACCGTTATGAAAGTTTTTTCAATAACGGTTGAATTGGGCTTTTAATAAGGGTTCCGGTCGGCACATTAAAAGTCCAGCACATTTAATAAGGGTTAATACAGAACCATTATTAAAAATTTCAATAACAGTTATACATTAACCGTTATTGTAGATCTTTAATATGGGATTAACCAACCCATATGAAATGTCTTCCTAACATTTAATCCATACCCAATTATTTTCAAATATCATACACACACATATCATCATAATAACATTTATCACAACAGTAAACACAATTAATCATAACGAATAAAATTCCACATTCACATTGTCTTGATCCAAAAGATCCAAAAATATTCAGCAAAAACTAGGTATGAGTTCACAACATTCATCAAAAATCAACTTTGAGTTCACTAAAACTACGAGTACGTTCTCAATTCACCCGTCTTGCGCCAAAAGAGTTAGCAGATTTGAGGGCAAAAGGATTATGCTTTAGGTGCAAGAAACCATTTACACCAACACATGATTGTCCCTTTAAGCAGCTGCGGGTAATGTTAGCGGAGGAGGATGAAGAGTTGGACCTCAAGCAGCATGAATTCTGTGAAATAACCAGCCAGGAAAGGGTTCAGGAAAGAGAAGAAGAATATTTTCCAGTCTATTCTATGTCTGGAAATTTCAGTTCCCGATCCGCGAGTTTTCAACCTTGAGGACAAGGTTATTTTAAGGGGGATGGATTGATATGAAGCGGGAAGAGCTTGTGACGGGACCGGGCTTGGGCCCACTTCCGTGGGCCGGTTACGGGCTGTCTTTATAATTATTTATTATTATTTTAAGTTAATGTTATGTTTTGGTTTGGGCCTTTTATTAGTAGAGTACTTAGTAGAGTAGTATGGGCCTAATTAGGATTTAATTAATTTGGTCGTGATTAGGGTTGCTTGTAGAAGGCTATTTATACCCCTCGCCAGGGTTCATTCTTATCATCTTGAAATAAAAGTTTGGTTTAGCCTTTTGGCTCTGGGCAACGGTATTAATTTATCGTTGATTATCTGGGCAACGGTTCACCCCGTTGATTTTACTTTTCTGTTCTTATCATCAACACACATTCAAAACGTGTTGAGATTGGTTTTTGGTCAGTTTTCCTAGTTTAAATGTCTCACAAGGCTCATAATTAACTTAAGTCATGATTTACCGGGTTTTGGTGTATGTTTGGTATTTTCAGACTCAAAATCGGGGAATTAAACCCGGCACCGTGTTTGCCCTTGGAAATCTTGATTTGGCCCGAGTTTCTTTGTTTTTCTATTTAAATAGCTCGTAAACTCCTGTTTTTTTTTGTTACGGAGCTGAGAGAGTAGGGTTGGGAAAAATGGTTTGGTTTGACCGAACCGAACCGAAAATTGGTGGTTTGGTTTGGTTTGGTTTTACTTAAGTAAATCGCTTGGTAGGAATTTGCTCAAACCGAATGGTTTGGTTGATTTAAAACCGAAAAACCGTAAACCGAATCGAACACCGAACAACTTGTAATACATATATAAATATTTTGTATTTTTCTTGACTCTTTATCTTTAGCATATACTTCCTCCGTTCTTTTTTAATTGCAACAGTCCACTTTTCACGCTTGCCAACGTACAAGTTTGACCATTAATATCTTTCATTTCTTATTAGAAAAAAAATTAAAAAATCAGAATTTGAAAATTTATTATAAGAGGAATTTAAAAATATTTTTTAAAAATTTAATTCGAAAACGCATTAATAAATAAAACATAGTCAACGTAAAATCTGTGAATATTGAAAAAGTCCTACGTTGCAATTAAAAGAGAACGGAGGTAGTATCATTTTAACTTTTACACATTTCATATATTTATTATGACAAAGTTAGCAAATACGACATATTTGTATTTGTTATGTTTTGTACTCTACCTATACGAAAAGATATTTAGCAATAACAATAATAAATTGCATTTATATTTTCTACATG
The DNA here is from genome assembly GCA_945859915.1 of Cuscuta epithymum. Classification (NCBI taxonomy): domain Eukaryota; kingdom Viridiplantae; phylum Streptophyta; class Magnoliopsida; order Solanales; family Convolvulaceae; genus Cuscuta; species Cuscuta epithymum. Next base: position 680,913 of record CAMAPF010000067.1, on the reverse strand, counting down.
ATTCATTTGAATAAAATTGTGAATATTGTAAGATTTGCACCACTGACTCATTTAGTTTTCTTTTGAGTAAATACTAATCAACTATAAATTTATTTTTATGAAAAGTGAATCTTTTTCTAGTGATTAATTTATACGTAGTAATATTTTATTATTTCTTTTTCAATCTTTTATTTCCTCTTACATTTCATTTAAATAATAAATAAAAGAAGATGAGATGGACTATTACGTTCATTTTTTAATTTTAAAATGTAGAACTTGATGAAATAAAATAATAAACATAAAAACTGAATCAAATCGAACTAAATTGAACCTAATAATTTTTACTTTGGTAAACCGAACTGAAATCAAACCGAAATACAAATGGTTTTAGTTTGGTACAAATTCTCCCAAACTGAATAAACCGAAACCGAAGAAAACCGAATCGTAAAACGAATTGCCCACCCCTATTAGAGAGAGGTCTAGGACGAATTTTTGAGTACTTTTTCACTTTGTTATTCAAGATTCTGGGATTATTTGTAAGTTGCATCTTTTGAATTAATGACAATTAATTCTTTCGTTATTGTTCAATTATGAATTGTGAGTAGTTTTAGTTTTAATTAGGGATTTGAGATTGATAAATTGATTTGAGATTTCTTGGCACGTATTTGATGAAATAGCCTATGTTTACTTCATCTGAGATTTGTATCTAGATTTGTATCTTTGTATTCGTATGTATTTCAATTGTTTATTTTTCCATATGCTACGGAAATACTTTAAAAGCGAGTACCCAAAACCAAAACAAAAAAAGTTCAATCCCCAAAAGCAAAACTAAAGGAAACTTCAGTCCTCAATTATATACAGGGACGGATCCAGGATTCTGAGTCAAGGGGGGCGAAATTTTTCGTTAGTGTAGGGGGTGAATTTTTTTTTTTTTGTTAGTGTAACGGGGTGAAATTTTTTTCCCTAGTATAGCGGGGCGAAATTTTTTCGCTACTGTAGGGCTATGCGGCTATTTTTATTCAAAAAATGACATTAATACATGCACATCCCGAACGACATTTAAATCTATTATATTCTAAGTTTAGACGATGACAAAGACATCAACCAATACATTTTCAATAACTTCTACATTGTTTAACCTCATGAATCGGTTATTGAATTGTAATTTTTGTCCACCAAGGAGAGTGTTCGTGAGTCATGACTCATGAGAAGTTTTCTTAATATTACAATAGTAGTATACTAGTATGTATGAGATTGTTATTTTTAGAATAATATGCACCACATACACACACACACACATATATGGTGCATATTATATTTTAATATTTTTATTAATTCTATAATAATTTAGAGTTTATTATCCATGCAATAAATTATTTTTAGAAGGCAAGAAGTAAATGAATTATGTAATCTAATGTCTATAAATATTTATATTTTGGATTCATTTCACGTGATCTAAAAACTGTGTAATTAGTGTGTCTGATATTTAATATTGTTTGATATATGTTTTACGAAATCCAGTACTTGTTATCTAATAAAGATAATTAAACATTACAAAACTAGGAATTCTTATATAATAAGTATCCTAAATCTTAAATAACGAGTTACTCTATTGTTTATTTGTTTAAGTTATGTAAATTATTTTAGATGTTTCTTCTTTTAAATCTCCAATTAAGTATTACATTATGTAAGACTATATATATTAATTTTGAAAATTAAAAGCTAAGGGGGGCGAATCTAATTAAATTATGAAAGTTTTATGAAAATATTACATATATGGCAAAAAAAAATTGAATGTCCAAGGGGGGCGGTCGCCCCCCGCGCCCCTTCTAAATCCATCCCTGATTATATAGGGCATGTTTGGCACAACTAGCTGAAAAGATACTTTTGTGAGCTTTTTAATAGCTGTTAGCTTTTAGCCTTTTAGTGACTGAAAAGATCTTAAAAAGAAAAGGTGGCAGCTGTTTGATAAAAAGCTGACTGTTTGATTTAGTTCTGTTTGGTATACAAGTTGTTAGGATTAATTAATACTAAAAGTCACTAGATTTTCTTAGATGCTACTCCCGGTAGCATCTCAAAAAAGATCTTTTAATTTTTGAAAAGCTCTTAAATATTGTCATGCCAAACCCACAACTAGAAGCTTTTAGGTACTTTTTTAACAGAACAAAAGCTTGAAGTCAGGGACTTATGCCCGCCAAACATAGCCATAGTTAACTCTCCAAATTCAATGCTAAATTGACAGCCTGTGTTTAACTTTGACTTGGACAAGCCGGGGCGTTCCAATTTTATTTACCAGCTAGCTTTGTCATGGCTTTAATTTTCAGGCTTTAATTTTCAGTATTATTTAATTAAAGTAAACAGATGAGCCGGATGGATTAAGGATATTTTTACTTGAAGTAAAATTTGTTGATCTGACCTGATCTGGTCTGTTTAAGTCTGGTCTGACCTAATTTGGTAAATTTCTGGTCTCCGTGTGTTTTATAACTATGGAAGTAAGATCTGACCTGAATTGTCTGGTCTAATCTGCTTAAGTCTGATGTAGTCTGGTCTAGGACTCAATAGAGTCTAAGTAATAACATCCTAAACCTTAGTGGGATAGTGAGGCAAACGTAATCTGGGGTTTACAGGTTATGATCGAAGAAAAGATTGTTTATTGGCAAGTTAGGATGTTTTCTTTTGGACTATTTTCAGTCTCAGACCAGACCAGACCAGATCAGACCAGACCAGACTTCCGTAGTTATAAAATACATAGAGACCAGACGTTTACCAGACCAGACCAGTTCAGACTAGACCAGACCAGACCAGATCAGATCAGACCAGACCCGACCCAAATTTCAGTCCAAAAGAAAACATCCTAAGAGCATCTCCAACATAGGGCTGTCTAGTCTAGAAAAAATATGCCAACTTATCAAATTAGACATTACTCCCTCCGTCCCTTAAAACTTTGCCAACTTTCCATTTTTGGATGTCCCACTAACTTTGCCACTTTCCATTTTAAGTAAAGAATTTGTGGTTCCAGCTAATTCTCTCTCCTCTGTACAAACCTCAACCACACAGTTTTTTACTTTATTAATCTCCGTGCCGGTCAAACTTGGCGAAGTTTTAAGGGACAAAGTTAGTATGTGTGTATTACATCCTCCAAAGCAGGTAGTCTTCAATTCAGTTTTGCTGAGTTGGCGAAAAAACTTGTAGACACTGTGAAGATGAAAGTGTGAGAAGACAGCCCTCTAGACTTGATGACTCGGCAAGATAAATGAAAAAAGGCGTGATTTACAAAAATAATAGATGGAAACTGAAAAAAAGGCGTGGTTCACATGGCCTTGGTTAAGTTGGTTTGTTGTTCCCACTTTGTTGAAGATTGTTAATTTTGTTGAGTTCTTTTGTGGTTACCGAAGTAAATAGATGAAATTTCAGCTTATGAATTATGATTACCTGCTTGGCTGCTTTGAAATCCTTTGTGGATCAGTGGATGACAGATGACAGATTTTTACATGGCAACTGGCAAGGCCGATCAGTTGATAATTCAAAAAAAATTACTCTTATCTAATTAAAGAAAAATTGAGGAGAGAGAGTTGAAGTAAGATTGCGGAAGACGGTGGTGCATTGGAGGCCTCTTCCATAGTCCAATATCCGGTCAACCCACTTCATAATATGTGTATAAGAAAGCATTTTGATTATTTGACATTTGGCATGTTTTATTTAGACTAGAAAGTGCCCCATTGATGATGCTCTAAGCCTCCATTTCAATGAATTATTTTATTATTTTACATCAGCAGAAACAACCATTTCTATAGTAGACGTCAATAATCTTTATGTGGTCAGGTATTGGCGTCGAAATTTGACTTTTCGCAATGACGACTTGTTGTCGACCCAAAATTGGTGGAGAGAAACTAGTAGAGAGATGACCGTCCGTTCTATTAAAATTTAAAAGCTTTTAAAAAGTCCATATTAAAAAACCTAAACATTTAAAATTCATGAATTTTCAAAAATTCACTACTAATAATTCTATATCCACCCTTACAAAATATATACAAGTGATTTTTTTTGGGTGTTCTTTTAGAAAGCAATTTTAATATTTTAGAAAGCTTAGAAAACTCAAAGCTTAGCAATGAGCACACGAAAACTTGTCACGATCAACACGTCAAACATGACAAAGAAATTTTCCGAGGGGATTAAATCCCCCAAATGATTTTTTTAAAAAAAATTTAATTGAGGTCCTAATTAAACAGGTCCTTTCATAGATCATCAAGCGCACTGTCTAAATTGAATGCCTGGTTTCAAGGTAAATGACCATAATTAATCTCAATAAATACTACGGAAGTGAAGCGATTGGCCACTTGTATAAATTTGAAAATTAAATCTCTTACTTATTATTGTTTCGGGAATAGAAGCGACATTACGCTTCTTACATATAAATAAATCTCTTACGTAGTATTATTATCGCTTCGGGAATAAAAGCGACATTACGCTTTTTACTTATAATTATTAGAGTATTATTATTCTCGCTTCAGTTTCATGTTTAAAAAGAAAACCTCGGACATATCCCCGTGCTTTAACTGAGACAGATATATACCTTCGACATGTACCCTTTTTAACGCGATTCTGAAGACAAAACCTTTTTAAGCTGTGTCTTCCCCAAAACCTCGACGCAATAAGCAAAACCCGACGACTTTTCCACCTTCCTTCCCCTGTCCGGGCGGCTCTCTTCCTCCGCCCGATAAGGATTCTAGGTAACTCATCACTTTTTTTAGTTTTTACTTTCGGTTTTTCTTCCTAAAACCTCAAGTTCTCCCCGTTTTTAGTGCAATTATCGCTTGGTTTTAAGATAAGAAACATGAGATAAGTTTATAGCTCTCAATTTTTAAATGTTCTTGCTCTCAATTTGTCCAAATCTTCATGTCTATTGTGTTTTTTCAAGTTTTCATTAATGTGTTCATGCTTATTAGATACGATTGCTGTGCGTATACATGACATATCCTTGACTTTTTTCCCTTGAAATTCTTATGGAAAAAAAATTGATTTTATGTGATTCGGCGCTTTGACTTGTTTGGTGCTTCGTGAAGTGATTCTTAAATTGTTGTCGTTGAATTTTCTGTGGTTTGTGGGGATAAACCGGGTATCATTTTGACTAAATCACTTGTTGAAGATGGAGCCTTGTTTGGAATGCAGGAGTATATACCCGACCGGGTATGTTGAGTTACCCGATCGGGTATGAGGTGTTGATGGGTCGAGTATTTCCCTGGTTTCTACACTCGATCGAGTATTGATCATTACTCGGTCGAGTATGCGTGTAAGGGTTACTCGGGTTATACCCTAGAGTTTATACCCGATCGAGTATGGAGGTATATATACTCGGTCGAGTATGTGTAAAAACACTACTCGGGCAGATTTCTGGAGAACATACCCGATCGGGTACAAGGGCTGTACTCGATCGGGTATACGGGAAAATTAATGACGGGATTAATTTTTGGGCCTGCGGCCTTAACCCTTGTTTAGGCTTTCTTAAACCTATTTAAACATCCCTAATGTATCTGTAAACATACCAGACGCTGGAATAATAATACATCTCTCTCTCGTTCGCCGTGGACTAGCGTAATCACTCCGATTGCGTGAACCACGTAAATTCTTGTGTTCTTGCTTTCAGTGGCGGAACCAGCCCAAGTACCTTGGATGGGCACAAATCGGGAAAGAGAATGTTTTTAACAAGGCGGACAGCTTGCTGCGACACTGGAATTCCGGTCTCCGACAAGTAGGAAATACTGAAGAGACTACGATGATGTGTAATTTGAGTCGTTCGGAAGAGGATGTGTCCGTCGTCTAGGTCGTTGTGGCTTGACCGCTTGATGCGCAACAGTGGCCTGGTGTTAGATAGGCGGCAAGGCGAGCACCTTTTTATTTTAATTTTTTTTATGTAATTTAATTTTTATTTCTAAAAGAAGGGTGTCCTGATTGTTACCCATTTGCAAAATACAAAAGCTTTCAGTTGCTTGAGAACAATAATAAATGTTGGGTTGTAATACTACCTCCGTTCTTTTTTATTAGTCCTTCTTTCCTTTTTGGGACGTTTTTTTTTATCTGTCCTCCTTTCCATTTAAGGAAAGTTTTTACTCTAAATATACCTTTATACCCCAACTTTTATTACCATTACCCCTTTCTCGTTCCTACTTTTTCATTTACCCACTATTCATTACACCTTTTACACTACTCCTACTACTTTCTTCTTAAAACTCGTGCCAAAGCCTATGAGGACTAATATTAAAGAACGGAGGGAGTATGATTTTACAATTAAAGTTGTAATCCTAATTATAAATACTCCGTATAAAATTTTATTCACCCATTTTATCTCACCCCACAAATGTCGAGCAATAACTATATATGGCTTAATGCTCCTAGAGGCCTATTCCACCTTCGGACACCTAATAATTAAAAGGAAGCTGCCAACTCCTAGTCCTCTAGGAAGTGCTCCTAGAGGCCATACTTCTCACCTAGCAAAGAATGACTGGCTAGGCAGCTTCACCTTCTGACACCTCATCATATTCCAAGCAGCAGCCAGCATGCACCAAGCAAGACATTATACCGCAGGGCAGCAAGCAAATGTAACATGTTGGATAGACATAATATAAAGAGAACCTCAGGACCGCAGGGGCACAAGCACCCCCAGGTCCCTGAATAGTTCCGCCCCTGCTTGCTTTAAATTTATCGTTTATCTTAGCCTAATCGTGATAATTAACAACTGGTATCAGAGCTATGGCTGACGAAGGGAAGGTTAAGATCGATAAATTTGATGGTCAAGATTTCGCTTTCTGGAAGATGCAGATCGAAGATTATTTATACCAGAAAAAGCTTCATCTACCCTTGTCTGAGAACAAACCAGAAACGATGGCGGAGGCAGAGTGAAACTTGTTGGACCGACAGGCTCTTGAAGTGGTGAGGTTGTCGTTGGCGAAAAACGTTGCTTACAACATCGTCAACGAGAAAACAACGTTTGGACTGCTCAAGGCGTTATCCAACATGTACGAGAAACCCTCAGTGGCCAACAAGGTTTTCTTAATCAGACAGTTAGTGAATACAAGAATGAAGGAAGGTGCATCCGTGACAGATCACATCAACGAGTTTAATTCAATCATATCCAGGTTAGGTTCGGTTGAGATTAAATTCGATGATGAAGTTCAAGCACTACTTTTGTTATCATCTTTGCCCGATAGTTGGTCCGGTACAGTCACAGCAGTTAGTAGTTCGGCTGGAACCACTAAGCTTACCTTTGAAGGTATTCGTGACTTAATCCTTGGTGAGGATATCCGGAGGAGGAGTTCGGGGGATAGCTCCAATAGTTTGTTGAGTACTGAAGATAGGGGCAGAAAATCCACTAAAGAGGGTAGCAAGAAAGGAAGATCAAAGTCGAGAAAGAGGGGTCAATCAAAGAACAGGAAGGACATTAATTGTTGGAATTGCAAGGAGAATGGACACTTCAGAAATCAGTGCCCAAAAGCCTCAACAAATAAAGGCAAGAAGGAGGTGAACGTGGCAGAAGATTATGAAGATGTTCTAATTTGCAGCGTTGAGAATTCAGTTGAGTACTGGATCATGGATTCAGGTGCGTCGTTTCATGCTTGTCATTGCAGGGATTTGATGAAAAATTTCAGGCCCTACGGTGGAAGAGTTCGTTTGGCGGATGATAAATCCCTGGAGATCATGGGTATTGGGGATGTTGATCTCAGTACCACTTTGGGTACAACCTGGAGGTTGAAAGATGTCAGGTTTAATTCCAGACCTGAAGAAGATGTTGATCTCAGTAGGACAGCTTGATGAGGAAGCCCATAACGTTAGTTTTGGCAACAAGCAATGGAAAGTAACAAAGGGAAAGCTGATCATTGCTCGTGGACAAAAGCATGGTACACTGTACATGGTTGAAGTGTCTACAGATGGAGCAAACGCAGCAATTGAAGATACAAGGATTTCTACTTTGTGGCATCAAAGACTTGGGCACATAAGTGAGAATGGAATGAAGATGTTGTCTTCAAAGGGCAAAATCCCAGATTTGAAGAATTCAAAGTTGACATTTTATGAGCCATGTGTTCTAGGCAAGCAAAAGAGGGTAACCTTTGTGAAGACAGGACAACAACCCAGAACTGAGCGGCTGGAGTTGATTCATTCAGATGTATATGGACCTACAAAGGTTTCTTCAATTGGAGGTTCCCGCTACTATGTTACATTCATTGATGACTCTACACGAAAGGTATGAGTTTATTTTCTTAAAAATAAATCCGATGTCTTTAACACTTTTAAGAAGTTCAAAGCTGCAGCTGAGAATGAAACAAATCTCAAAATTAAGTGTTTAAAGAGTGATAATGGGGGTGAGTATAGTAGCACAGAGTTTGTAGAGTATTGTGCTGAACAGGGGATCAAAATGCTGAAAACGGTTCCAGAAACACCACAGCAAAATGGTGTTGCAGAGAGGATGAACAAAATATTGAATGAGAGGGCCAGAAGCATGAGATTGCATGCAGGACTTCCCAAGATGTTCTGGGCCGATGCAGTGAACACAGCAGCGTACTTGATCAACAGTGGACCCTCATCTCCCATTGGTTTCAAAATTCCAGAAGAGGAATGGAAAGGTCGTGAGGTATCTCTTAATCACTTGAAAGTTTTTGGTTGTATTTCTTATGTCAAAGTCAGAGATGCAGATAGTGACAAGCTCGAGACAAAGGCAAAGAAGTGTATCTTTATTGGGTACGGGTCGGATGACATGGGCTACAGGTTCTGGGACAACCAAAGCAAGAAGGTTATCAGAAGTAGAGATGTCACCTTCAACGAGAATGCCTTTTATAAAGATCGTCTTACAGCAGGAACAAGCAAAGGCAAGCAACCAGAAAACAAACAACAAGTGGTGTTTGAAGGGATGATTGAAGATGACATAGCACAACCGGTCGGTTGTGATGAAACGGCTGGAGGCTGAAGGAGCAGTGGGCGCTCAGGAGATACAGGAATGTCTGAAGATAGTGGGAGTGATGAAGACAGTGGGAGTTCAGAGGCAGCTACTCCACAAATCAGACAGTCCACCAGAGTCAGGAGACCTCTTAACAGGTATTCTCCTTTAGCAAATTATCTATTGCTGACCGAGAATGGAGAGCCAGAATCTTACTCAGAGGCGTTGGCTGTGAGAGATTCCATACAGTGGAAGAATGCCATGGAAGATGAGTTAGATTTACTTGACAAGAACCAAACTTGGTCCTTAGTCAAGTTACCACCGGGAAAGAAAGCATTGGAGAACAAGTGGGTTTTCAGAAACAAAGATGAATCAGATGGGAGCAAAAGATACAAGGCCAGGCTAGTTGTCAAGGGGTTCCAACAGAAGAAGGGGGACTACAATGAAATCTTCTCCCCGGTTGTGAAGATGACCACTATCAGGTTGATTCTTGGTATCGTTGCAGCTGAAAATTTACACTTGGAGCAGCTGGATGTGAAGACTGCTTTTCTTCATGGCAACCTTGAAGAAGACATTTACATGGCTCAACCGATAGGTTTCTCAGTAAGTGGTAAGGAAAAGTTGGTGTGCAAACTCAAGAAAAGTCTATACGGACTGAAGCAAACTCCTAGACAGTGGTACTTGAAGTTTAACAGTTTCATGCAGCGGAATGGGTACACTAGATGCAAGATGGACCATTGCTATTACTTGAATAAATTCAAGTCATCATACATTATTCTTCTTTTGTATGTTGGTGACATGTTGGTGGCTGGATCAAACATGCAGGAGATCAACGAGCTCAAGAAGAAGTTGTCAGAAGAATTTGAGATGAAGGATTTAGGAGAGGCGAGACAGATTCTTGGAATGAGCATAGTCAGAGACAAGGTGGTAGGTACTTTGAAGCTTTCACAGTAGAAGTACATTCAAAAAGTCTTTGAGAAGTTCAGAATGACGGATGCCAAGCCAAGGAGTACACCTTTAGGGAGTCAGCTGAAACTCTCCAAACAGCAGTCTCCAAAGACCAATGAAGACAAAGATGAGATGGCTAAAGTTCCTTATGCATCAACCGTTGGCAGCTTGATGTACGCAATGGTGTCAACAAGGCCGGACATTGCTCATGCAGTGGGAGTTGTTAGCAGGTTCATGTCGAATCCAGGGAAGGAACATTGGGAAGGAGTCAAGTGGCTGCTACGCTACTTGAAAGGCACTTCTGGAACTGCTCTTTGTTTCAGGAGGAATGGAGTAATTCTAGAAGGATTTGCTGATGCTGATTTGGGGGGTTGTTGTGATTCCGGGAAGAGCACTACGGGTTATATATTCACAATTGGAGGCACGGTGATCAGTTGGATGTCTAGACTTCAAAAGAGTGTGGCTCTATCGACCACAGAAGCAGAGTATATGGCCATTGCTGAAGCGGCAAAAAGTTGATCTGGTTGAAGAACTTTCTTTCGGAGTTGGGCATGGAACAGGGGGATTGCGGACTGCACTGTGACAACCAGAGTGCTATTCACCTCGCGAATAATCCAGTGTTTCATAGCAGAACGAAACACATCAAGATGCGATACCATTTTATCCGAGAGTTGATTGAAGACAGTATCATAAACTTGAAGAAGATCCTTGGTACGAAGAATCCAGCAGACATGCTTACCAAGGTGGTGACAACGGAGAAGTTGAAACTATGCATGGCTTCAACTGGCCTTCCAGATACTTGATGGGAAGGTGTGAATGAGAGATAGAGATCAGGGGTGTTGCAGAGGATACATGTTCTTGGATGGCAGATGACTGTTGAACAAGCCTCCAAGTGGGAGATTGTTGAAGATGGAGCCTTGTTTGGAATGCAGGAGTATATACCCGACCGGGTATGTTGGGTTACCTGATCGGGTATGAGGTGTTGATGGGTCGAGTATTTCCCTGGTTTCTACACTCGATCGAGTATTGATCATTACTCGGTCGAGTTTGCGTGTAAGGGTTACTCGGGTTATACCCTGGAGTTTATACCCGATCGAGTATGGAGGTATACTCGGTCGAGTATGTGTAAAAACACTACTCGGGCAGATTTCTGGAGAACATACCCGATCGTGTACAAGGGCTGTACTCGATCGGGTATACGGGAAAATTAATGACGGGATTAATTTTTGGGACTGCGGCCTTAACCCTTGTTTAGGCTTTCTTAAACCTATTTAAACATCCCTAATGTATCTGTAAACATACCAGACGCTGGAATAATAATACATCGCTCTCTCGTTCGCTGTTGACTAGCGTAATCACTCCGATTGCGTGAACCACGTAAATTCTTGTGTTCTTGCTTTAAATTTATCGTTTATCTTAGCCTGATCGTGATAATTAACATCACTAACTCGCTTTCCCGGTTTTGGAATTGTTTCTTTGTGTTTGTGATATTTCCACACAGATGGCTCCAAAGAGAAATCGATCAACCAGAGCAGAGTCCATCACAGCTCCCACTTCCTATCCTGAGTATGCCACAGTACAGTTCAGGGATGAGGCCCAGCGTGAGAATTACGAAGACTTAAAAAACAAGACCATAGGCACCATCAGTTGGCCGTGTGAAAATACTTTGGCCCAAGTAGGGGCACGGGATGCTGTTATGGGGCTCCTCGATCACAAGGATTGGCAACATTTATTCTTCGGGTTGAATGAACCCACCTATCTTGAGCTGACATGGGAGGTTCTCTCATCCATGGACGTTCCAAGGAAGATTCATGACAATAGAGCCAAAGTAATCTCTTTTCGGGGGTTTGACCAAGAATTTTCTATTTCAGCCAATGAATGACAAGAATTTTTTCTCTTGGGGGCAATTTCACCATCTTCTAATATTTATTAAGAACTTCTAAGGCATTAGTGAGCTTTTATTGGGGGCAGCTGCTCCCATTACTACCTAAGTGGATTCGCCCCTTGGACTTGGGAGAGAATTAGCAAATTTTGATTTTAATTATGTGGCAATGATATGGCTAGAGAAAAGTATGAAAAACCAAATATGCAAGGATCGTGAATATAGATGCTTTTAAAAAGACGTTCTTGATTTATGATGATGATGATGAATTGAATGCCAAAATGTAACGGTTGTTGTGCCGCTAAGTTCCAATTAAATACAACAAACTTAGTTCCAATTAAGTACAAATTGAGTATATTACTCCTGTTTAGTTTCTTAATTACAAGTTACACTTTATTTTGCATCTTTTTAGTTGTTTGCTAATAACCTTCATAGCCCCTCAAAACCTTCGATGTGCCCACAAGAGAATTGTCATACGAGAACTTGTCAATATAATTCATAATAAACTGTACTCCGTAGTACTTATTACTTAACCATACTATTGGCATTTGGCACACTAGAATTCATAAGGCTCAACTTTTAAAATTCAACCTTTAGAATATTGCCACACTAGAATTCAAGGCTCAACTTTTAAAATGTTTTTGAGAATCTGACACAAAACCTCTTAACATCAGACAATCCTGTGAACAAAAATGTTGTTTAAAGATGAGTGAACACAAGAATGAAAACATTTTCCTAAAAGAATACAAGCTAGTCATCTACACATGCTAACACTTTTAACAACAACAAATAGTAACTGCCACAAAATAATGCACTTCTCAGAGATTTGGCATCGAGGTTGAGAAGGAAGTATCACATGTGCATAACAAGAATAATTGGAGTACCCTGGCTAACATGCAAAAGTGAGAAAACAAAGAAGGGGAATTGGGAGCTGCCTAATCAAAAGGGTTTATCGTTTGCGCCACTTGATGATGAATTTTTACCCAAACAAACCCTCAACAGATCTGCAAAGAGAGTACTCGACAACATAAGCATCCAATGTGATGAAGACTGAGGGTTCCTCCAAGAAACAGAAAAGTAAGTAGTCTAGAATGGCATGTAATACTCGACAACATAAGCATAACATCATCATTGGTCATCTTGTCTTTCCATTGGCGGAAGGCGCGAGTAGTAGTCCCTCAAAGAAGTCTCCACATGTGTCATGCGAGAATCTAAATTGACGAGATATTTCTATTGAAAGTGCTGCAAAATGGGCGTCAATATCTCCTCTCATCCGCTGATAAATATCTTCCTGATGTTTGTGAAGCCCTACCCAACCATCTGGGTATCCTTGTCGGGCTCCATCGGGTGCAACAAACTGAGAAGCGGCAGCGGAATGTTCAACTGCAGGAGGAGGTAATGCTGCAAACTCGACTTGTCTATTGCCCTGCTCACGAGTAGTAGTATCGATGGCCCTCAACCGGGTCATTCCTAATACTTCATAGCCCATCCCTCTCAGCTTGCCAATCGTGATAGGAGCTCTCCGGCTAACCATGCGCAACTGACTGAAACGCTCTTCAAAACCCAAGCTGCGGAAGAGTCGTGTGATGAAAGGCCCAGCAAAAATAGAGGAAATATTGGGCTGTGACTGCCGATAGAACAAGTAAGCTATGATACTGCCCATATGGATGGGTTGCTTATGGATCATCCCGTACAGACACAACAGCTCACTCGTCCCAACTACTCCAGTAGACTCTCCTCGTCCTGCAATAGAGTGAGCAAGGAGAAAGTGGACTATACGTAGCTCTCGTGGACAAAGTAATGTAGCCTTGGATGTTGAAGCATCATAGCTTTTCTGACCCTCAGATATGGACTCCCAAAATGCTTGCCGATCCACAGGGAAGTCATCAAGTGCTGTATCCAAGTGACATCGATCCACATGCTGGAATGGATCACAAGGCTCAACAGAATGAGAGGAAACAACATCTGTTGGTGAGAAGAATCCCAAATGAATGATCCTCTCATTCATGGATCATTCATTTGGGATTCTTTCATGCTAGAATGGATCATTCATTTGGGATTCTTCTCACCAACAGATGTTGTTTCCTCTCATTCTGCTGAGCCTTGTGATCCATTCCAGCATTTGGATCGATGTCACTTGGATACAGCACTTGATGACTTCCCTGTGGATCGGCAAGCATTTTGGGAGTCCATATCTGACGGTCAGAAAAGCTATGATGCTTCAACATCCAAGGCTACATTACTTTGTCAACGAGAGCTACGTATAGTCCACTTTCTCCTTGCTCACTCTATTGCAGGACGAGGAGAGTCTACTGGAGTAGTTGGGACGAGTGAGCTGTTGTGTCTGTACGGGATGATCCATAAGCAACCCATCCATATGAGCAGTATCATAGCTTACTTGTTCTATCGGCAGTCACTGACGTGCACTTTGTCGTGATGTGCACTCAAAATAATAATCAATACGACACTAATACGTAGTATAGTGTAGTAAGGTTCGTATCCACAGGGAAAGGAATACTTTTCTCTTAATAAACTAGTAACAAGGGGGGGTTTTAGTTTGAGTAAATGAACTTGAATTATATTTAAACACGAAGATGAACGAGTTATGTGGTTTAATTAATGAGAAGAAGACTTGGCTTTGCTGTTATCCACTTAATGAAATATTTGTCGATCCCGATTATATCTTTAACTATCTTCCTCTCGAATACTCAATCGAGGAGTATATCCAGTTCATCGAAGGTAGTTATTAATAACGAGAAGCGTTCATTAATAAAACTTACTACCGAGTCAATATAGAACAAGCGCCGTATATTAACTTGATAGTAGCAATAAAATCAAGATGAAAACGATTGAGATTGATAACCTCAACACAAGCGGTTTATTGGTTCAATCAATATAATTAATTCCCCTTGGCTTATTAACCATGAGAAGCATGCATTAACAACCCAAGTTTACTACCGTGAAAGAACCGAATTAATAACAAGCGTATTAACCGATTGATTCTAGTAATATTTAATATATAGAACAAGACTAGTTGATACTTTAAATAATGCTCAATATATTAATATGGAATATGAATAGGAAGTAATTAATATTCAAGGAAGAAGATTAAAGAAAATAACTCACAACTTACAAATCATTAAGCTTCAAAGTAACAAAACCAAGATGGAAGAGTTTAGCTCCTCATTTGGAGACTAAACATGATGAAAAATATAAAGAAAGAACTTGTCTAAACTGAGCTAAGAAGTATATGTGAATTGGTATCTATTGTGAAGAAAAGGGGGTGTATTTATAGGCTTTTTGGGAGTGCAGCTCGGGTACTCGATCGAGTATATAAAGATACTCGGTCGAGTATGTGTAGAAATGCAAATTCGAGGTATACTCGATCGATTTCAGATTTAAAATTAAAGGCATACTCGATCGAGTATGTATATATACTCGATCGAGTATGAGTAGAAACTTGAATTCGACCCATACTCGACCGAATTCAGACTATAATTTATAGTCATACCCGATCGAGTATGTCGGTGTACTCGATCGAGTATCGACACTCGATCGTGGTCAAAATCTTCCCTGCATGTTCCTTTGTTTTCAGATCCGATCCGATTTGAAATCTCAACAAGATACTCGATCGAGTATATGCTATACTCGATCGAGTATAGGTCAAAAATCAGGATTTTGCCTTCTTTTTGTCTTGTACTCTTGCACCTTCCTTCACCAATGATCATTGGATTGATCTTGGACCTGTTTAAACTCAGAATGGACCTAATCTAAACATATTACAACTATTTTACAAACATGACTATTACACCAAAAGTGTGTAATTTCCGAAATATTAAACAATTAAAACTAGCTAAAAACATAAACATACACACGGAGATTACAAGTGTATCAACTCCCCCACACTTAGTCCTTTACTCGACCTCGAGTAAAATAGAAACATCCAAACAGTTTGAGAGTTTTTCAAGAGTTCAAGAAAGGAAGAAACTAAGATCACCAAGAAAAAAAATGAGTTTCAATTCCAAAAACAAAATTCTTTCTTGGGTTTTGTGATCTTCTATGCTCCATCTTCTTGCTCTTTTTTTCTTTTTCTTTTTCTTCTTCTCCTCTTTTCATTGTTTAAAGAGATTAAATGATGTTCTGCAAAAACAAATTTTCTCTCATATCTCTCATTTTGCCTAGGAGCCTTCTCTGGTTTTCATCCTAGCATCTCTTTTTTTTTTTTTTTTTCATCCTTTCCACTCACTCATTTGTTTTTTTTTTTTGAAGCCCTTTTTGCTTAGATTGCCCGTTTTTGGGTTTTCAACCTAACTAGCATTTCTTTTTCTATTTTTTTTTTGTGTGAAGAAAATAATGCAAGTTACAAGGTAGAAAATTAAGTATGTTCCAATGAGTGACTCCCCCTCACTTAGCTCGAAGCACTGTCCCTAGTGCTTGTCTTCGTTATACTCGGGTTGAAACGGACATCCTCGTTGTCCCTTTGCATTTATACTTTCGGCCCTCACCTTCTTATGTGTCATTGAATGTTGTTTTTGGGTCTTGGGTTTCGGACTTGAGGGTAGGGAGTAGGGTTTCAATTTTTTTTTTTTTTTTTGAATGGAAAAAAAAACATGAGGATTTTTGGGTATTGGATTGTAGAGAAAAGTGAGGAGAGTGTATTGGTTGTTGTATGAGTGATTTGGTGGAGAAGTGAAGGAGATATGGTAGAGAGAAGGTAGAAAAATGGAGTTTGGGGGAAAGGGGTTTGAAGTTTGGGATGATTTTTGGAGAAGATGAAGTGGGTTGGGGTGTTTTATGGGTATAAACCGCAGGGGTACCCGATCGGGTATCACCCTATACTCGATCGGGTGCTGGAGACAGGGGGGTGCAAAAATGGCTTTTCCAGTGATACTCGACCGAGTATTGGTAGATACTCGATAGGGTATAGGAGGCAGGTTTCCTTTGATTTCGTCTTTCTGTACATACTCGACCGAGTATGGACATATACTCGATCGAGTATGCTTGCATCTCTAAAAAGCTTTGTTGTTTCGATCGAGTACTGAAATTGGTTCCTCTTTTTTTTTTTTTTTTTTTTTTTTTTTTATCAATACTCGATCGGGTATGCCCCCAGATACACTTGTTTTTTTTTTTACACACGCACACTACGGAAAAAGAAAACATATCTTGCTTGGGTTGCCTCCCAAGAAGCGCCTAATTTAACGTCGCGGCACGACGTTTATTTTTATTTTATCTTTTTTGTTTATGTGGGATCATGAACATTCCTTTTATCCTTCTTTAAGTCCCTGTTTGGCCTTGTTTCAATTTTATTTTTCGGCCTTTTCCAGTAAGGCCGAGATTTCTTTCTTGCTTCCACCTCAACCATCGGTGGGTTTAGTTCACAATTTGATAGCTCCTTTAAAAATGATTTCCCATTTTTAGTTTCCTCTTTTCCTTGAAAAATTGGGATTTCAACAGATTCCTTCAAAAACTTTGGTTCTTGTGGTTCAAAAACATTTAAAGAGCAAAGGGATTGATCTTTAATTTGTTTTTTCGTGGAGTCAAATATATTGAACTCTACTTTTTGGTCATTGAACTCTAAAGTTAATGAACCACTAGACACGTCAATTTTTGTTTTTGCGGTTTTTAAGAAGGGTCTACCCAACAGGATGGGTGTTGTTTGGTTATCATCCCCCATTTCAAGAATATAGAAGTCAACAGGAAAAACCATATTTTCTACTTCTACCAGCACATCTTCTATTACACCCTTCGGGTAAATAGTAGAACGATCCGCTAGTTGAATCACTACACCGGTTTGATGTAGTGGACCAAGTTGTAGGGATTTATACACCGAGTAAGGGATGACATTTATGGATGCCCCTAAATCCAACAAGGCTTTAGAAAATGTGGTGTCTCCTATTTTGCAAGGTATGGTGAACATGCCTGGGTCGCTACATTTTTCAGGGAGTTTCTTTTGAAAAAGAGCCGAAACATGTTCACTCACCTTAACCTCTTGTTTTCCTTTCAATTTATTTTTTGTTTTTGTTTTGCATAACTCTTTTAAAAATTTAGCAAAACGGGGAACACTTTTAATTGAGTTAAGGAGCGGAATGTTTACCTCACACTTGGAGAAACTTTCATAGATGTCAGCATTTTTGCCAAGCTTCCTCGTTTCCCTCAATGCCTCAGGGAATGGGGCCACTAGTTCATATGATGGAGATGGAGGAAGTTTTGCCTTAGTGATTCCCTCTTTCGAGTAAGCTTCTTCTTCATGATCGACCTCCTCGATCTCTTGGTCATTCTTTTCTACCCCCTTCAACATGATTGCATTCACATGTTGTCTCGGGTTTTGCTCCGTTTGAGATGGGAGTTTACCCGAGTCCTTTGCTTCCAATCGGTTTACGGCATTTGAAATTTGGCTAACTTGAGTTTCCAAATTTTTAATGCTTGACCTTGTTTCATGTTGGAATTGTATCATGGTTTGTTGAAATTGTCCCATGCTTTGTTGCATGGTAACCATGTTTGAAGTCAAAGCTCTTATCATGTCATCAGTTGACATATTAGGTTGAGAATTTGAGCCTTGATTGTTGAAAGGTGGTTGAGAAGATGGGTTAGATTGTTGGGGGTTTCCATACCTCAAGTTTGGATGATCCCTCAATCCGTGGTTGTAAGAGTTTGAGATTGGGTCGTACCTCCTTTGTTGATATTCTTGAAAACCCAAGGCATTGACTTGCTCAAAATTCTCCTCTTGTATTGATGGACATGAATCGGTCGGATGCCCTTGTGTTGAGCATATGCCGCAAACCTTGACTTCTTGGGTTTTGGGTTTTAAGAGAAAATCTTTAACCAAAGAAGTCAAGCCGGCCACTTGACTTTCCAACGAGGTGTTGGATTCCGCCGCGGCAACCCTTCGGTTTGAGGATCGCCCATTGTAGTATCTAGAATTCTCGGCCAACTCCGAGATGAGATTTATTGCTTGAGAAGGGGTTTTGTTAACAATTCCCCCTCCACTCGCCGCATTAACCATGCGCCTATCTTGATCCGCAAGACCATCATAAAAGTAAAGGATGAGGTCTTGCTCAGTGTACCCATGATATGGGCAACTAGCACACAACTTTTTGAATCGCTCCCAATATTCATATAAGGACTCATCATCTTTTTGATCAATGTTGCTTATTTGTTTTTTCAAAGATGATGAGACAGAAGCGGGATAATACCTTTCTAGGAAGCATTTCTTCATTGCTGCCCATGTGTTGATACTCCCAGAAGGAAGATAGAAAAGCCAATCCTTCGCGGTGTCCTTCAAAGAGAATGGAAAGGCCCTTAGTTTGATTTGTTCTTCAGTCACACCGTTTGGACACATGCTTGTGCAAACGATGTGAAACTCTGAGAGGTGTTTGTTCGGATCCTCCCCTCTTAGACCATGGAAGGATGGTAGCAGATGAATGAGCCCAGATTTTAGCTCAAACGTATTACCCTCATCAAGAGTAGGGAAGGTAATACACAATGGTTGTTGATTCAAGTTCGGAGCTGTGAGCTCCCTCAATGTTCTTGTCTCTTGAGCCATAGTGATTGGCTCTTCAGATTCGCTAGAGTTGGAGCTAGCACTTGATGATTCCTCCGAAGAAGTATTCGGAAACAAATTCCTAAACCTCTCGAAGGCTTGTTCTGTTTCGGGATTTGTTTGGTAGGTGATTTGGTTTATAGATCGGTGTTTAACCATATACTCAAACAAAGCTCAGAAATAGAAAATAAGAATTCTTTATATTTTTGTTTAATTTTTTTTTTTATTTTTCTTGAATAAAATAAAAAGAAAAATAATTGCCTTTCCCCGGCAACGGCGCCAAATTTGACGTGCACATTGTCGTGATGTGCACTCAAAATAATAATCAATACGACACTAATACGTAGTATAGTGTAGTAAGGTTCGTATCCACAGGGAAAGGAATACTTTTCTCTTAATAAACTAGTAACAAGGGGGGGTTTTTAGTTTGAGTAAATGAACTTGAATTATATTTAAACACGAAGATGAACGAGTTATGTGGTTTAATTAATGAGAAGAAGACTTGGCTTTGCTGTTATCCACTTAATGAAATATTTGTCGATCCCGATTATATCTTTAACTATCTTCCTCTCGAATACTCAATCGAGGAGTATATCCAGTTCATCGAGGGTAGTTATTAATAACGAGAAGCGTTCATTAATAAAACTTACTACCGAGTCAATATAGAACAAGCGCCGTATATTAACTTGATAGTAGCAATAAAATCAAGATGAAAACGATTGAGATTGATAACCTCAACACAAGCGGTTTATTGGTTCAATCAATATAATTAATTCCCCTTGGCTTATTAACCATGAGAAGCATGCATTAACAACCCAAGTTTACTACCGTGAAAGAACCGAATTAATAACAAGCGTATTAACCGATTGATTCTAGTAATATTTAATATATAGAACAAGACTAGTTGATACTTTAAGTAATGCTCAATATATTAATATGGAATATGAATAGGAAGTAATTACTATTCAAGGAAGAAGATTAAAGAAAATAACTCACAACTTACAAATCATTAAGCTTCAAAGTAGCAAAACCAAGATGGAAGAGTTTAGCTCCTCATTTGGAGACTAAACATGATGAAAAATATAAAGAAAGAACTTGTCTAAACTGAGCTAAGAAGTATATGTGAATTGGTATCTATTGTGAAGGAAAGAGGGTGTATTTATAGGCTTTTTGGGAGTACAGCTCGGGTACTCGATCGAGTATATAAAGATACTCGGTCGAGTATGTGTAGAAATGCAAATTCGAGGTATACTCGATCGATTTCAGATTTAAAATTAAAGGCATACTCGATCGAGTATGTATATATACTCGATCGAGTATGAGTAGAAACTTGAATTCGACCCATACTCGACCGAATTCAGAGTATAATTTATAGTCATACCCGATCGAGTATGTCGGTGTACTCGATCGAGTATCGACACTCGATCGTGGTCAAAATCTTCCCTGCATGTTCCTTTGTTTTCAGATCCGATCCGATTTGAAATCTCAACAAGATACTCGATCGAGTATATGCTATACTCGATCGAGTATAGGTCAAAAATCAGGATTTTGCCTTCTTTTTGTCTTGTACTCTTGCACCTTCCTTCACCAATGATCATTGGATTGATCTTGGACCTGTTTAAACTTAGAATGGACCTAATCTAAACATATTACAACTATTTTACAAACATGACTATTACACCAAAAGTGTGTAATTTCCGAAATATTAAACAATTAAAACTAGCTAAAAACATAAACATACACACGGAAATTACAAGTGTATCAGTCACATCCCAATATTTCCTCTATTTTTGCTGGGCCTTTCATCACACGACTCTTCCGCAGCTTGGGTTTTGAAGAGCGTTTCAGTCAGTTGCGCATGGTTAGCCGGAGAGCTCCTATCACGATTGGCAAGCTGAGAGGGATGGGCTATGAAGTATTAGGAATGACCCGGTTGAGGGCCATCGATACTACTACTCGTGAGCAGGGCAATAGACAAGTCGAGTTTGCAGCATTACCTCCTCCTGCAGTTGAACATTCCGCTGCCGCTTCTCAGTTTGTTGCACCCGATGGAGCCCGACAAGGATACCCAGATGGTTGGGCAGGGCTTCACAAACACCAGGAAGATATTTATCAGCGGATGAGAGGAGATATTGACGCCCATTTTGCAGCACTTTCAATAGAAATATCTCGTCAGTTTAGATTCTCGCATGACACATGTGGAGACTTCTTTGAGGGACTACTACTCGCGCCTTCCGCCAATGGAAAGACAAGATGACCAATGATGATGTTATGCTTATGTTGTCGAGTATTACATGCCATTCTAGACTACTTACTTTTCTGTTTCTTGGAGGAACCCTCAGTCTTCATCACATTGGATGCTTATGTTGTCGAGTACTCTCTTTGCAGATCTGTTGAGGGTTTGTTTGGGTAAAAATTCATCATCAAGTGGCGCAAACGATAAACCCTTTTGATTAGGCAGCTCCCAATTCCCCTTCTTTGTTTTCTCACTTTTGCATGTTAGCCAGGGTACTCCAATTATTCTTGTTATGCACATGTGATACTTCCTTCTCAATCTCGATGCCAAATCTCTGAGAAGTGCATTATTTTGTGGCAGTTACTATTTGTTGTTAAAAGTGTTAGCATGTGTAGATGACTAGCTTGTATTCTTTTAGGAAAATGTTTTCATTCTTGTGTTCACTCATCTTTAAACAACATTTTTGTTCACAGGATTGTCTGATGTTAAGAGGTTTTGTGTCAGATTCTCAAAAACATTTTAAAAGTTGAGCCTTGAATTCTAGTGTGGCAATATTCTAAAGGTTGAATTTTAAAAGTTGAGCCTTATGAATTCTAGTGTGCCAAATGCCAATAGTATGGTTAAGTAATAAGTACTATGGAGTACAATTTATTATGAATTATATTGACAAGTTCTCGTATGACAATTCTCTTGTGGGCACATCGAAGGTTTTGAGGGGCTATGAAGGTTATTAGCAAACAACTAAAAAGAAGCAAAATAAAGTGTAACTTGTAATTAAGAAACTAAACAGGAGTAATATATATACTCAATTTGTACTTAATTGGAACTAAGTTTGTTGTATTTAATTGGAACTTAGCGGCACAACAACCGTTACATTTTGGCATTCAATTCATCATCATCATCATAAATCAAGAACGTCTTTTTAAAAGCATCTATATTCACGATCCTTGCATATTTGGTTTTTCATACTTTTCTCTAGCCATATCATTGCCACATAATTAAAATCAAAATTTGCTAATTCTCTCCCAAGTCCCAGGGGCGAATCCACTTAGGTAGTAATGGGGGCAGCTGCCCCCAATAAAAGCTCACTAATGCCTTAGAAGTTCTTAACAAATATTAGAAGATGGTGAAATTGCCCCCAAGAGAAAAAATGGTTGCCCCCAATAGCACAACAGCGATACGAAAAGGGAAAGGACTCCCAACTCCCCAAAAGATTAGCCGCTCCATGCCGCACATCTGTTCTCTTTATTTTTAATCATTTTATTAATTTGAATGGCATGTATACTTGCTTGGTTGTTTAGTCCTCAGTAGGTAATTTGTGTGTGTTATTGTGTAATTTGTGTTGTTTCCTTTCAAGGCCATGCACACAAACTTTTATTTTTTACATAAACATAAATATTAAATCATGTTATTAAACTTATTATAATGTTATTAATTTATTATAGGATTATTGATTGGTCATCGGATTTTTTTCAAAATTGTTTTTAAAAATACTACCTCCGTCCCAAATTGATTAGCAAATTTGACTTTTCTTGGTCAAACAGTTTCATTTTATTTGCTTAATTAGGATGTCAATTTCCAATTATATTCTAATTTGGAGTTTGAAACGCTGAAGAGATTTTAATGTAGTTTCTGAACATGTAAATACATCATAATTGTTCGCGTTGAAAAGATGAAAACTTAGCGCGAACAATTATGATGTATTTTGTTAAAACATATGTTATCGTAATAATACATTAATACCTTATTACTTCTCCCGCCCCATTTTATGTCTTACTTTCCTATTTGGTTATTCCAAAATAAGTGTCATAAAAATATGTGATTTACAACAATTACAATTTTTATTATTACAACCACTATATTAATAATTGTTTCAAACCAAAAGAAAATGTATAGAATCATGATGCATGATCTCTATTCATTTACAGAGTAGTATTTTATGGATTTTCTTTTGTTATTTCCAAGGAGGTATTGTATTCATTCATTCCTAATTAAAAGATATGGTTGCATTAAATGTGTTTATTCAAACTTGAGAATAATCTCAAGTAATCTATGATTCAATATTTGGTATTAGATTATTTATCTAAATAATCTTTCATAATAATTTCATCTTCTCAACCATAATTTCCAAAAAGATCTTCCACGCAGTTGATATACCGTGAGAGCGGTGCGAGGTGAGCATCTTGCTCCCAATATTATATGTAATTAAATAATGTGAATCCAAATGTAACTCAGGTTTATCAAAATGTAAATTACAGTCGTTCAAATGTAACTCGTTGAGATGTAAATTGCTTTAACTTAAATGTAACTTGGAAACAAGTGAAATGTAACCTGAGAAATGTAACTTTTAGATCTTTGAAATGTAAAACGCCTTCACAGACATGTAACTTCTGGCCAAAAATACAACATATATATATATATATATAGGGAACTCTTCCGGTAAGGTATACCTTACCGGAGCCGCCGTGCGGCCTCCACGTTTTGAGGGTCTTCCCGATGGAATTTTTCGATGACATTTTTTGAGCATGTTCTTCATCAAGTCTAGTACATCCATACCAAATTTCAGCAAAAAATTCAATCGAGAAGGCAGTCAAATGATTTTTGGAAGATAACTGCACCCTTTATATACATATAAAACGCAGTTATCTTCCAAAAATCGTTTGACTGCCTTCTCGATTGAATTTTTTGCTGAAATTTGGTATGGATGTACTAGACGTGATGAAGAACATGCTCAAAATATTTCATCAAAAAATTCCACCGGGAAGACCCTCAAAACGTGGAGGCCGCACGGCGGCTCCGGTAAGGTATACCTTACCGGAAGTTTTTCCTATATATATATATATATATATATATAACTAGTTTTCAAGCTCGTGCGATGCACGGGCAGTACTTAATTTAGCTAATTTTAAATTTATTTTTTTCGGAATCATATTTATGAGTATAAAATGTGTTGCAAAAGGAAATAAATTAAGGGGTTGTTTACTTTCGACTTAATAGACTTAATGACAATGATGACTTAATCATTCAGTCATTAAGTAATGTTTACCTAAGACGTAATTGGAAACATAATTTAATCATTCAATTAAAAATTGACTTAATCATTAAGCCGACAAATAGCAGTCCTTCCCATTATGATGTCTATTAAGATATTTTCCTATCAATTTTTTTAAATTGGTTGTGAATTTATATTAATAAATGAAGCTCTTTGACACTTTAATCTAAGAACACTTCTAAATTGATTTTTACACGACTCGGATTGTTTATTCAGCATACAAAACAGCCTCATATAGAAATATCATTTAATCCAGACATATCTTACTCCAGACACGCGTCTTAATCTAGACAGGACTTAATAGAAAAAAGTTAACAACCCTTCAGTTGAGAGCCCATTTGATGACACTAAAAGTGATCGAACCAACTGATGCACATGCCTCCGCGGGTTGATCGAACTAGTCGAACTAATCCTAATGCCCATTCGATCACATGCACATGGCTAAAATGATCCTAATGCACATGGCTACAGCGTGTTATCCTAATGCCTCCGCGGCATCAGGAGTCGAACTAATGCCCATTTGATGACACTAAAATTTTAGTTCGACTGATGCCGCGGAGGCATGTGCATTAGGACCAGTTCAACTGATCGACTAATGACCAACTGATCGAGCCCATTTGATGACACTAAAATTTATGGAGATGACGGCGGTGCATTAGGATTGAATGGTATGCATAATTATTTTTTAACTATAATAGTGAGATGTTACATTTTACTCATTATTTCCTTAAATGGAAAATGTTTAAAAGTGTATTTTTTTTTAAATTTCAACTATTTTCTCAATTGGATAATTATGAGTTGTGTAAACTAATACACAGTAAAAAAAAAAGAAGTTTGAAGAGTTCAGGGATTCCAAACGCATTCCACCTTCCATGCTCAATTCAAATGTACTCATGTAGACCACCATAGCACATTTCTGGTGAGTGGGATTTTTTCTGCATTATTCCAAATGTCATTGTGTTTTCGTTGATGGTAAATGATTTAAGTAATAATATCACCTCATTGTGTGTATTGGTAATGAAAAAAATCAGTATTTTACTAACTGATCATTGTTGTCGTTCATATTCTCGTAGAAGGGGTACAGTTGTTTTGTACTTTCAATAGAAAATCAACTATGATCGATTAATACTTTATTGATTTATTTTCGTATATATATTTAGTTTTTCAGTTTTGATATACTCCGTACTAAAAGTACATAAAAATATACTTCCTCCGTATTTAAAAGTTTGCTACACTTTCCTCTATTAGTAAGTTTTTCCTTTAAAAATAATCAATTAACTTTACTTTTTCTACTCCATATCTTTGATTTCCTACTTTTTCACCTTCTCTCCTATTTTTTCTACACTATTCATTACCCCTATTATTTCCCTCTTAAATATTGTGTCAAGACCTAATGTAGTGTTCTTTTAAATACAGAGGGAGTATCTAGTTTCTCGTAGTACATGGGTTCGTACAAATTTAAAAATTTGAGTTCAAACAAATGTTTACTATCCCCTTCCAAATTTATTTTAGAAAATAACAAATCTATCTCAAATGCTATCAAAATCTGAGATACGTGAATAAGTAGAGATATGAAATAAATGATTGAATATATGAATGAATAATAAAAAATTAATCAATCAAGTATCATGCATAATATCATGCATGATAAACATGTTAATGGTAAAGTAGATATGTGCATAGTTTTTATATAAGTAAAATAATGTAGAAACTTACTGTGATGACATTCTTGATGGATGAACTCTAAACAATGGAATCCAAACGAAGGAGAAACTCGATCAATAACGTAACTAAAATTTATAAAATGAAAACATACTTTAGTTTACATTTTCTTCCTTTTTATAATAGTTAAGTGTTCAATTCTATGATCATCAATATGTAGTAAAGTGTAATAGCCTACATTTGCAGTATACAGAGTTTTTATGTTTCTAAATTGTGATTTTAGAAATTAAACACAAAAAAAAAACTTACATGGACATGATTTTAATGTTGAGAAGTTTTGAATTTAATGTTGCAGATCCTTTAAAATTTGATTTCTTTGCTAAATTGCTACAGTCTCGATATGTAGTTTAAGAGCATCACCAATGATACAATGTGCACGGTGCACATGTGGCATAAGAGATAACCACATAAATATTAGTAAATAAATTCTTTCTCTCCTTATTTAAATGATTTTATACAGTATTGGTAAGTTTTTCTCCACAATGTCAAGGAGACCGTCTAGATGTTGACATTGTTGTTGACATTGCAGAGAAAAACTTACCAAAATTGAATAAAATCATTCAAATAAGGAGAGAGATAATTTATTTGTTAATATTTATGTGGCTATCAATCATGCCACATGTGCACCGTGCACATTATAACATTGGAGATGCTCTAAATATGGATGGTAAAGTATAGTTAGCCTAAATCTTTACATAGATTTTGTGTTTCTAAATGCTAAAATTAGAAATTTAAAATAAAGCATGCATCTTTACGTGGGTTTTGAAGTTGTTAAAGTTACCAAATAAGTTGGATTTCTATATAATGATATGGCAAGATTATGTGGCGCGTTGTATGCTCTTAAAAAGTTCCTCTTTTATATATATATATATTGATTTAAAAAGAAGCAAAGAAGGAGATTTCATACGAAGTGTGTGTGTGTGTGTGATGTGAGAGCCGCAACGAGCAAAACCACCAAGGCTAGGAAGTCCAGATGAACAGCCTCAACTTGAATAAAGACGGGAACTCAAAAAGGGGGACGAGTGGACCACCATTTGGGAAGTAAAGGTCTGAAGGATGCGGGTAGAGCCGGGGACGAAGTGATGCAGAGGGACAAGAGTATTTGTATTTTTTAAACAAAAAAGGTACTGTTTGGGATCGGTGCACCTTGAACACCGTGTGCCGATCCCACAATATAAATTGTGTTTTCCATATATCATCAAGAGGATCCCCAAATAATCTCATCGATGTGGATGCCTTAACCATATACGAAGTATAATGAAATGACATTCACATAGTGTGAACAATATTAAGAAAATGACGTGGCAGGGTTAGAGTTTTTTTTTTTTTTTTGGGGGGGGGGGGGGGGGGGCGAAAAATGAATACATCTAATTCCGGCCCATTGGACTTGGCCAACTTTTCCTTTTTGATTGTCCCAAAAAACTTTGTCACTTTCCTACTAAAGCAACTAATTTGTGGTTGTGCAAATTTATCTTTTCTCTGTACAAATCTCAACCACACGGTTTAGGATATTCTTAGAGACCGAACATGACAAATGGTTAAACGAGATCACTTTACTCAAAAACTCTCCCTGTTCAAGTACAGTCTCAACTTTCGTTCCTTTAAAAAAACATAACTCCTATACTCTTCTTGTTGTTCAAAGTATCACTGTTTGATAGACGAGTAAAATGCATAAATAGTCCTTGAACTATCATTGTCATATTGTTCTAGTCCTTGAACTGTTTAATCTATCAATTTAGTTCTTGATCTATTTAATCTATATTAACCGAGTCCTTCCACTAAAATATGACACACAAAAAATTAACCGAGTCCTTCCACTAAAATTTTCCGTTAACATTAACGATAACTACTTTATTAACATCTCATAATTTAATTTTAACATTTTAGAACAATGCAATTATTCTTAAAATTTAAGTAGCTAATCTATTTTTTTAAATATACATATATACACATACACAAATAAAAGTTATAAATAATTAAATAAATACTATAAAACCAAATGTATGGATTAAATAATATGTAGTACATAATAAAAATCAAATAACTCAATCATATGCATATGAGGGATTAAAATTAAATAAGAAAATGAGGATGATTGTTACTATTATAAATTATAGTAAGAGAAAATTAATGACTAAAACTCATCCATTTTTCTGATACATGCCCTCATTAGTTTTTCCCAAAATAATACTCTGTATTTAAATTCATAATATCTATCTGTAATAAATAAATAGATATTTTTATGGACTAATTTTCCCTTACATTTATTTTTACCATAATACGTCTTTCGATTGACATCCTAAAACCCTAGCTATCTACTCATTTTCTAAAAAATATAGCCATTAGCCCGTCGCCGCAGCACCTGTCGTCCCCGTCCCTGCGGCACCCGCTGCCCCAATCTCCGCGGCACATGCCTCTCCTGTCGCCGCGGTCGTCCCCATGCGCCGCCGTCATCTCCATAAAGTAGGAATAATAAAAAACCACACAAATTATACCAAATTTGATATGAGACCAATATAGTGGGTTCGATCGAAAAGGAAAGATGAGACAATCTTAGTGGGACGAAGGGCTTATATAATTTAAGTCACACATTTGGTTTTATATTGTGTACGGAGTATTTAATTAATTATTTATAATTTTCATATGTGTATGCATATGTGATATGCACTAAATAGTAGTGCATAAATATATGTTTTTATGTTTGATCTGTGTGGATTGTTTACCGTTTTATTTAGTTTGTAAACATCTGTTCGATTTTAGTTGTAATTGTATTTTAGTTTTCATTTGTAAGTTGTAAAGTAGATTTAGGATGTGTGGTGTTGGAAAGGAGGACTTTGAAGTGAAGAAAAAAGAGATTTGACTGCCCAGGAGCAAAAACCCACCGGGTAGAACCCTTCACCCGGTCGGGTAAGAAGTGAAAACCGAACATGCGAGGAAATTGCATGACCCGGTCGGGCCCACTACCTCACCCGGTCGGGTGAGACTTGACTGGAGACAATCCGATGTGCCGGAAAAACACACTAACGTGGGAAATATTTGATTTTGACTGGTACCCG
Organism: Cuscuta epithymum; assembly: GCA_945859915.1. Classification (NCBI taxonomy): domain Eukaryota; kingdom Viridiplantae; phylum Streptophyta; class Magnoliopsida; order Solanales; family Convolvulaceae; genus Cuscuta; species Cuscuta epithymum. The sequence continues at coordinate 651,572 of CAMAPF010000067.1, read as the reverse complement.
ATCGGGTGGGCACTATACTCAAAGGTGTTGAAAAACACCTATAAATAATAAACTTTTCCTTCTTCCATACTCTTAAGCTCAGTTTAGAACAATATATTTTTAATATTTTTATAGCATTTTTATATTTTATTAATGAAATAAAGAAAAAAGTATATGAAAAGTAGCTTAAAATGATCACTTATAATAACTTCATCCAACACAGATAGAAAAATTACTTCAATCAAGCTAAACATAAATAGATAAGATTAGTTTAAAACAAACCAAAAATGTTTAATCAATTTTTTCATATTTGTCTCTTCTCTTAAAAAGAAAGAATACCGTACTATTAATTTAGAAATTTTATTTATTAGCAGGTATAACCCGATGTGGTTATCATTTTCATTTGCTAATTTTTGAATTTCGAGTGACATTACAATAAGGAAGGACCGAAGGAATAAGGTTTATAACACATTAATAATGGGAGTATAACGTTATTTTTTTTTTTTAATTAAAAGCAAGAGTTTTGTTGAGATAGAAGAAGTATATTAGTAGGCAAATTTTTTATTATTTTCTATCTCTGTAATTCATTTTTTTTGCAAAGCAAATAACAAAAATGCAAAAAATGAAGGCGCGTGGCATAAATATGTATGATTTTATTTTATACATAATTATAGAGATAGTTAATAAATTATATTTTTATATATTCAATATTGATCTCAAATGAAAGATCACAAAAAAATATGAATTTTGATATACTTTTTGTAAAAAATGGAGCAAAAATGAAAAAGTTATACAACGTTAAAAAAATTGGGATTTTTTATAGCTTGGGCACCACCAAATACATCTAATGCGCCCACCTTCCTTTTTCCTTTGGTGTTCCATACGTTTGGAGTGATCAGCCACTGGCACTTTTATATAAAATGAGTGAATCAAGAAGAGCGTGATACATAGGATTCATTAAGGGTAAAATGACATTTTTATGACCTATTTCTTTTGTTATATATAAATAGATTTTGATTTAAAAATTGTATGGAAGTGCTAAGCCACATCCATAAAGTGTAATATAATGTTATAGAGAGTGCACACAAATGACATCAACGTTCATATATATCAACATCCAAATATTTAATTAAACTGACGTTGCATAAAATATTGAATAAAAGTGCACTTCCTTAATGATGAAGTGCAAATTGGCAAACTTTTAGGTTGATTTCATTGACATAATGTATATTACATTTGAAAAAATGGTTAAACTTGAAAAATATAATGCAATGTGCATCCAGTTTCAAACAAAATGGTTAAACTTGAAAAATATAATGCACAAAAGTGCACAATATTAAACTTGGAAAGAAAATAAATAAATAAATAAATAAATAAATAAATAAATAAATAAATAAATAAATAAATAAATAAATAAATAAATAAATAAATAAATAAATAAATAAATAAATAAATAAATAAATAAATAAATAAATAAATAAATAAATAAATAAATAAATAAATAAATAAATAAATAAATAAATAAATAAATAAATAAATAAATAAATAAATAAAAAAGAAAAAATGAAATAAATGTTGCATAAAGTTTCAAACAAAAGTGCACCTATTAAACGTTGGTGTGAAAATACATAACTAATGAAATATTACATCTGAAAAGAAAATGATTAAACATAAAAGAATAAAGCACATTCAAATATAGAGTTTTTTTGGATTAATGACATGCTTTACAGTGCACTTAATGCTTTAAAGTATATCTCTTTAGTGAAATATAAGAATACACATATTTACAATGCACTCGCGATTTGATGCACAAAAAAAAAAAGAATAATTTTAGATATGAGATATGGTGTATTATTTATTTTGGAAAGTAAAACATGCTTAAATAGTGGAATTAATTGAGCATGAAACTTCAAATAAAAGTGCATTTGATCAACACTGCAGTGCACATGAACAAAATTAATACATTGAAGAAGGATAGGAAAAAATAATCTTGAATATTAATGCACAAATTTTAAATTTAAAATTTTTAATAATTTATTTTTTTAATTTTATAAACGAACTTAATTATTATGATATAAATGACTTTCCTAATTTTAAGGATGACTCTCACAATAGCACTACACGTGCAATCTTATTCATATTGTTTGACATTAATGCCCCTTTGAATTAATGCTATGGAGACTTTTCTTTTGAACAAATGAAAATGACAGAAAATACAATTTTGATTTGCTTTTTTAGTGTCTATTGGATGAATGATATCAATGGCTAGATATCATTCTTTTTTCTCTTAAAAGACTTCTTTCTCACAGGAACCGTCCCATATATATATATACACACACATACATATATATATATACACATATATATATATGTACATATATACATATACATATATATATATATATATACATATAGATAAGAGATCACATACTAACCATGCTTAAAATACTAACTTACTAACTCAATAATATGCAACACATTGAACTTCAATATGCAGTACAAATAATGTAAAGATGCACACTGTGAATTTCAATATGCAATAAAAACAATATGCAAAACTTTGAACTTTAATATGCAGTACAAATAATATGCAACACTTTGAACTTCAATATGTAGTACAAATAATGTAAAGATGCACCGTTTTTGATAGTTTGTAGGTTAGCATGGGAGGAATAGTTAGTATGTGATCTCACCCCTATATATAGGGGAGATCACATGCAAACCAAGCTTCCGGCGCAAACTAAAAACCAACAACATCCGTTGGATTTAGTAATACAGACGGTTGATGCATATGATATTTATTAATGAGATGTTGCATTGAGTCATACGTGATAAAAATGGATACCATCAATTAAGATGCTTTGGTTAATTACAAGGTCACCGAGGTAATTTTAAAAAACAAAAGCAAAGCCATTCCATTAAATGATGATGTCATGTAGCAACGTGAGTCTTTTTATTTAGGAAGGTTTGAGCATTGGTTTTACTCCAACCTCTCATTAAATTAACCGTCCATGTAATCAACCTCCCTTTCTTAATGATGAGTTCTGAAGAAAGAAGAAAGATATTGTTTCATAATTAACCTTCCATTTTTTTAATAATAATAAAAAGGTAAGTTGGAGAGGTCAAAATTGCCCAAGCTAAATTATAGAAAGGAACGTTTCATAATAAGTTATCCATTTTTTAAACTTAAAAGTAGAAAGATGGAGAGATCTTGATTGCAGAAGTCAATAGTTCAACATAATTTAATTGAAGCACGTTTTTCTTGAAGTACATAATAAGGCTATGTGGTATGCATATTAAGGTTATATAATGTGCATATTAATGTGATGTGATATACATATTAAGAATGCAATATGTACATTATACATTCATAATATCTACATAACTTATATTAGAAGCACATAATTATAAAATATGTCCACGTAACATTTTAGCAGTTCATATATTGCATTTTATCATCATGACATGTGCATATTAGAAGTTCGTACGTTGCACTTAGTAGTTCATATTGCAACTTATCGTTATGTCGTTTCCATTTTTAGTTTACATGTTGCAATTTATTATTTGACATGTGCATTTTGGAAGTTCGTATTTTACACTTTAATAGTTCATATTGCATCTCGTCGCTATGACATCTGCAATTTAGTAGTTCATATGTTGCATAATTGCATTTAATCATTATGCATGTGCATTTTATAAGTTTATACACTACATTTTAGTAAGATTGTGTGTGCACTTTAGAAGTTCATACACTGCATCTTAGTTAGATGGCATGTGCATTTTAGAAGTTCATATGATGCATCTTATCATTTGACCTCCCATATGCATTTTGTTAGTTTATACTGCATCTTATCACTATGACATCTGGACATTTTAGTTGATGACAAACTTATGAAATACAAATATGATGTATCGTCATTCACTTTGGTTGTGCCAACAGGAGTCCCTCATCAAAAATTGGGATCGTATGTATTATTACCTTGTGTTAATTATATTTATTAACTAATTCATCAACATCAACATATTCAACTAACAATGTGTGCTTTGTTGTTTGTTTTATACAAGTAATGACTGTGGAGTGTGGGTGGGTCAGTGGATGATTGAATGCGCATTCAGTGATGATTATGAAAAAGTGTTTGTAAGCACTTTAGATTATCCTTTTGATTTTTAGTGGAAAAATAAGATAATAACTAATGTATACGTGAGAATGTTTGTATGTATGTATTATTAATGTGGTTATTTCTTATATAGGTTCGACCTGATTCAAGGATGCGCATGGCTATTGAATTAATTAGCCATCCTTTCAATGAATTGAAAGCAAGTGTTGAAGAAAAGGCAATTCAACATTGGATTGAACTTAAGAGGAAGAGTGAGACTGTTGGGCTCTAATTCTTACCATGACGCACTTTAGCAGCTTAAGTACTTTAGGTTCTGAATTGATTTCATGTTTTAATTTTAGTACGAACTTTGAATTTCTAGGAGTTTTTTCTAATTTCTTGATGTGGAACACTTTCAAAGTCATAGTTTGAGTACTTACTGATTTCGTTTGTATGAAACTTATATTCATCTTTAATTGCTCTATGATATTGCATACTTTCGTTTGAGAAACTATTCCACATTCTAGGGATAAGTACTTTGGGAAGACCTTGTACCAACTTTAGACTGCCTTCCGCAAAGGTTAATGATCGACTGAGACTGAAAGGGGTGAAGAGAACCTGGATGCCATTCATTTGGAGACAGTTACCGAAATCCTCTTTTATCTTGTGGCTTGTGTATGTTCCAGAACAGGCTGGCTACCCTGGACAAGTTGGAGTATTTGAATTTTGACACTTGAAAATAAATGTTTCCTCTGTCACTATGAGCCCGGATCTTTACCCCATCTTTTCTTTGCTTGCCCATTTTCTGCAGGTTTATAGATTGAAATTCGTTAATGGTCTGCTGAGACTGAAAGGGGTGTAGAGAACTTGGATGTCTTTCATTTGGAGCAGTTTATCCCACCGAAATTTTCTTTTATCTTGTGGCTTGTGTTCCAGAACAGGCTGGCTACCCTGGACAACTTGGAGTATTTGAATCTTGAAATAAATGTTTCCTCTGTCACTGCGAGCCCGAATCTGTAACCTATCTTTTTTGCTTGCTCATTTTTGCGTGTTTATAGATTGAAATTCGTAAATGGCTGGGTATTTGGAAGGAGATGAACAAAATATATATCTCGATAAAGTGGATCAAAAAAGAACTGGAGGGGTTCGTATTCGAAATAAGGCAATTTGTATTATCTTTTGTGCTGCCACTTATAAAATCTGGAGAATAAGGAATTCTACTTACATTAATCATGTGATTTTCCAACCCGAAGGTGTGCTTTCTAAAATCAGTCACAATGTATAGAATTATGTTCAGTTTGCGTCCTACAAGTGTACTTGATTTTTAGTGTCTTGTGTGATTGTATTTTTGTTTTGGTTACTAGCTGTTTACACCTAGCTGTTGGATTTGGGAGATTGGCACTTTCCAGGGAGGTTATGTGCGTTTGTTTTCTCATAAAGGGCGGTCCTTTGTATTTTGTTGGTTACTGGTTGCGGGTAAAACAAAATACTTGCTGCCCATTTTGAAAGAGTTACTCATTTTCATTTCGCCGCTACTTACAACTAACAAGTACTGATTTCAAGTACATGTTTAGTGATTTATATCTTATACTCCGTGTGAACTTGATGCAGCTGAACTCAAGGAATAGTATGGACATCACATGTTTGTGTGTGCAGGGATTAGAAGCAGTAGTTAGTTGTGTACATGATGATGATTATGGCTGTGAGAAGCGAACAAGAACGTTCATTTTGGACTATCTAGATGACGATGGACAAAAAGGCCACCCTCGTGTCCACGCTCCAATTGCATCTGACCCTCTTTTTAGAGACATCGCAACTGCACCTTTCTAATTTGATCGTTCTTCATATGAATACGAGTATACATAGTATATAGAAAGTACTTCGTAGTAGCAAATAGGTAAGGCACTGATGTAAACTGTTTGTCATTTGGACACTGCCAGAATCGAAGCAGACATAACTTGGAACTGAACTAGTCAGTCGATATCAAACCTAAAGTAGGACCAGACAAAACTAATTTGTTAGTGAGCTTTATGTTCACAGGTAGGAGAATTCACAACCGATTCAAATTTTTATATTCAATTCTTGCAATGTGACTATGATTCTATACTCCAAGTCGCGAAAACCATTGGTTAGAATTCACAAAGCAAGAAAAGACAATCATAATGTTTATGATTACATTCAGTCACCCGAAGAAACATGCAAATTATTTGACAACCTATACACCATGGAGTGAGCTATTATAAACACAGCAAAAAAGTCGATAATTATGCATTAGAAATCAACTTCATCATCTAATACATCGCCAAACTTGTCAATAATAGTAGATGAATAAATAAAAAGATTTAGCACATCCACCGTCAATCAATTGTTACCATCATCAGAGAGTAAAGAAAACAGATGTGGATGTGCAGTGCGCTATAGAGATGAATAACACATCTGGCTTAATGTGCCTTGGTTCTACACATCCAGAAATGTTTAATGAGGGTATGTGCAGTGAGCTGCATTTTAAGGCCTTCTCAGCAGTCTAACACTCTGTTAACTAGCGCCTTTTAGATGTATATATATTCCTCTTTAGGGAGATCACTGTTTTGGGCTGAAGCTATATGAAGGAAAACTGCAGCCAGGAAAGTTGCTTTCGTCAATGAAAGAGTTGTATGACGGAAAATAATCTGTGAGCATTTCACTCTGAGTAGTATCATCATAATTTTGTGACATGAACAATGGCTTCATCAGATCATCTAGCTCCATATAGTTAGCATTCATCAGGGGGGGTCTTAGGACGTGGCAGACTATAATTACTGGTGCCCTCCGGTGCTGAGAAATTATTATGAGGATACCCACCACCAGCTGGGGTACAAAATCCAGGGAAACAAATGCTCTCTTCTTCACAGACATTCAAGCCTCCTAATAGGCTATTATACGTATCAAAAGAAATATCAGAGAGATCCAGCCCACCCGCAGTACCATCCTGCAGAGGCATTGTGGTGTTTGCAGGATGCTCAACAGGTGCTGCTGCTGCCCAACTTCCAGAGATATTCATTATGCTCTCATCCAATCCTGCAAACAAGTCATCAAACTTCCCGTATCTATCACACATACTCCCTCCGTCCCCTTTTAAATGTCCCGGAAGAAGGTGACACGAGTTTTAAGAAAAGTGATTTTGTGTGGTTGATAGTAATTGATAAAGTAAGAATAAAGTAAGAATGATTTTGAGCCACACAAACTTTACCAAAAAGGGTATGAGACAATTAAATAGGGACATCCCAATATAGTAAAATGGGACATTTAAAAGGGGACGGAGGGAGTATCTTCTATCACATTGCATTGTTCTATCCCAGCACCTCTTGCTTGCTCCATACCATTAAAATTCTGTAGACAGCAGGATGACAGAAGATATATAATCAATATTTGATGAAATACTTGCCACAAAAAACAAACACACATCAAACTTCTTAGCACAACAATCATAAAATGGTTTAAACACAAACTTAACCTTTCTTAGGTCAATAGTACATCCCACTTCATATCAATAGATTCCAAAAGATGCTCTGCTTAGTAGGAGAAATAAAAACACACGTGCAATGCTATGACCCAAAGGTAGATAGTTTTGCTTTTTTCTAGACCACTGGTTTTGGTTTAGCTATACTACTTGTTGGGATATATTATCCCGGCCTATTACTGTTCATGAGTCCAAGGCTTTACGTAGTACGGAGCCCGGGCAGCTAGGCCCATTTCGGCCCATCCGCGCCACTTTAGCCATTTGGGCCCACTCCGGCCCATGCGGCCCATTAGGGTGGAGAGCATCCCCTTCCCCTATTCTCTATAAATATGGGAGTTTCCCTCCATATTAGGGATCCCCTTCCTTCTTCTTTCCTCTTCTAGAATAGCTTACAAGACTCCATTAATGGGAGCTCAAAATGTACTATGTAATGGTGAGGAGAGTCCTAATGAGAAAGAGAGGGCTTGGACATTAGCCTAAAAAGTCCCGTGGTTTTCTCCCTTTCCGGGTTTCCACGTAAAAATGGCTTGTTCATACACATTTATACATATATTTACTATATCGTGTTGGATTAAACTCAACACTGGCGCCGTCTGTGGGAATCTGTCCAAAAAGATTACATGTGTTCTTCAGTTGTTCAGTAAAAATTCATACGAAGCTACTGATTTTCAACAAAATGGAAGAAAATTTCTGGAACTTGAGTGTGGGGAAGCTCCGGATCTGAGGTAGGAGTGTGGCTGCCAGCAGCACCTGCCCAACTGACCAAGCTAGAAGGAAGAAGGGAACGGTGAAGTCTTGGAGTTCAAATCGGGATTTTTCTCGGAGCTGGGTTGAGGTCGTTGGAGCCACCGTCACCGTCCCCGACCGACAACCCTCCGTTGTGTTCACCTACAGCCGACGAAGCTCGCGGCAACACCCCAGGCCTCGCAACACCTGCAACGCAGCTGCTCACCACTCGCAGCTCCCTCCAGCGCATGAGTCGCTATGAGAGCCATTCCTCCACCTGATCCGAAGCCGTAAGAGCTTCCACCACCCTGCCAACGCGACCTGAAGTACCTACCGGCGGGGAGTTCTTTGAGTCCCGCCGTTAACGGCGGTGTAGAGCTCAGGGGAGGTACCGGAGACTAGCCGCTCGGATTGTCCTTGTCTTGCTGCGACCACCACCTCCACCGGCAGGAAGTGGCCGGCGCGAGCGGCCTGCACTGGATTGGCAGAAGAGTGCTCCACCTGCCCTCATCAAAAGATGTACTCCGCGTAAGTGCCTTGGCGTAAAGAAGACCACGTCCGCTTTGTGAAGGGTGGTGGGGATGAGTTTTGGAGCATGTTGACCAAGTCAAAATTGCTAAAGGAACCAAATTTATTTCAGAAAATTTTTGCTGGCCGAGCGTCTTTTTCAAAGCTAAGTGCTCTTACTTCTCCACCTTTTATTAAAGCATGCTTCATAATTAAAGAAGTAGGAATATTGCTATTAATTTCTATCACCATTATTTATTAGGGATTGAAACTTCCCGAAATAAATTAATGCCGAGCCATGCTCTAGTGATAATTATTTTCACCGTCATTTTAATTAATGGCCGGTTGTTGTGTGCCCGTTGGCCCGTTCCCAATCGGCTTTAATTAGCGAGCGGAGCGTACCTGAGTGGCCTTTGATAGGAAAATATCATTGCTATTGCCTGTTACATCACTATTATTTATTAGGGATAAAATGTCCCGAATTAAATAATGCTGAGCGAGGCTCAAGTGGTGGTTAGTTCAGCTAACATTTTATTAAGTATTTGACTTCTTGTGGCCCCGATGGCCCACTCTCGATCAGCTTGATTTGCGATCTGAGCGTCTCCAGAGGGTAGTGCCCCGATGACGCGTTTTAATTTGGGGGGTTACGCATTAGTCCGCACGACACCGAGTGCTTGAGCGACGATCGTACCCTGGTACCATCTACGCCATCAGGCGCAGAGTGACTATTGCCAACGCGGCCTGTGGGGCTCGAAGGCACCAAAGCACTCAACCTCGTTTTTCCGGGGGCGGTGCGACCAACTTGGGTCTGAGTTTGAAAACTCACGGACCGGTGAATATTTCTATGTGACGTTCGGCGGGCTGCTAATTGGCCCCGCCGCGAGCTGCTACGTCCATTAACCCCGCACGATGAGCCGGGCCGAGGGTCACGATGACCCATAGGCCGGTAATCGTGGGTGTTAGAGGGAAGCCGCGATGACCCATGCAGATGGTTATGTGTGCATATTTATTGTCGGGCCGTGCGGCCCGTTACCATGCTTATTGCGCAGCCGAAGCCGCTCGACGCGCTTGAGCGAAATGATTAGAAGACGCTCGGCCCGAGTCTTGAAGACGTGCAGGGCCGGCTAAGGAGGAGACCATCACGGTTGAGGACCGTGAGACGAGCATCTCCACCTAGAGGCCGAGGGCCTAGAGGAGACCACCTCGGTTGAGAACCGTGGGACGGGCATCTCCACCCCAGAGACCGATGGCCTAGGGAGAACACCTAGAGGCCGAGGATCTAGAGGCGAATGCCATGACAGAAAACCGTGAGACGATCATCCATCATCCGGAGGCCGAGGGCCAAGAGGAAACCATCACGGCTGAGAGCCGTGATACGAGCATCTCCACACCAGGAGCCGGTGGCCTAGAGGAGACCACTACGGCCGAGGATCGTGGGACCATCCTTACATCACGACCGACCTCACGGTACGGCGTATTTATCACCTGAAGACCGGTATCATCCCCGCGCTGCGCGGATGAGAGCCGTTGCACGGATACACTTGATCGGCCTCTCATTGCCGACATCATTATACCACGACCGGCCTCCCGGCTCGGCGTGCTTTCCATATTTGAAGACCGGCCTCGTCCCCGCACTGCGCGGATGAGAGCCGTTGCTGGATTGCAGGTCGGCCCCTCATTGCCGACACTGCCACATCATGTTCGGCCTCTCATCGCCGACATCATCATACCACGATCGGCCTCTCGGCTCGGCGTGCCTATCTTTTAAAGACCGGCCTCGTCCCCACATTGCGCGGGTGAGGACCGTTGCTGGATTTCAGGTCGGCCTGTCATTGCCGATGTCATCATATATCACGATCGGCCTCTCGGCCCGACATGATTATCATATTTGAAGACCGGCCTCGTCCCCGCCCTCGCGGACGAGGACCGTTGCTTGATTCTTTCAGATCGGCCTCTCATTGCCGACACTGTCATATCATGTTCGGCCCCCCCCGGCCCGGCGTGATTATCATCTTTGAAGACCGGCCTCGTCCCCCGCCCTCGCGGACGAGGATCGTTGGTTGATTTTCTCAGATCGGCCGCTCATTGCCGACACCATTATACCACGACCGGCCTCTCGGCTCGGCGTGCTTATCTTTTGAAGACCGGCCTCGTCCCCGCCCTTCGTGGATGAGGGCCGTTGCTTGATTCTGTCGGATCGGCCTCTCATTGCCGACACCATTATATCACGACCGGCCTCTCGGCCCGACGTGATTATCATATTTGAAGACCGGCCTCGTCCCCGCCCTCGCAGACGAGGGCCATTGCTTGATTCTTTCATATCGGCCTCTCATTGCCGACACAGTTATATCACGACCGGCCTCCCGGCTCGGCGTGCTTTCCATATTTGAAGACCGGCCTCGTCCCCGCGATGCGCGGATGAGGACCGTTGCTTGATTTCGGATCGGCCTCTCATTGCCGACACCATTATATCACGACCGGCCTCTCGGCCCGACGTGATTATCATATTTGAAGACCGGCCTCGTCCCCGCCCTCGCGGGCGAGGGCCATTGCTTGATTCTTTCATATCGGCCTCTCGTTGCTGACATCATTATACCACGACCGGCCTCTCGGCTCGGCGTGCTTATCTTTTGGAGACTGGCCTTGTCCCCGCCCCTCGCGGACGAAGACCATTGCTTGATTCTTTCAGGTCGGCCTCTTACTGCCGACACTATCATGTTATGTTCGGCCTCTCGGCACGACATATTTATCTTTTGAAGACCGGTTTCATCCCCGCGCTGCGTTGGATGAGAGCCGTTGCTCGGATATATCGGCCTGACTAGACACTATTGCCATCTCCATTATCAGGACCGACTGCTCAGCGACATTACGATCATTGTATATCGGCTCCCAATGCCGACCTTCTTGAGTTAGCGATCGGGCTCACCCCTCCCTTCAGGAGGGTGACCATCGCCTTCGCATGACGACCAACATTTCCATCGCCTCGTCATTCTATTCATCTTGATATCCCACCACCATTATGTGTGACATCACTTGTGGTTATTCTTGGAACCGACGAACGTATTTTCCTCCCTCAAAAAAAAAAAAAAAGAAAAAAAAAAGAAAAAAAAAAAGAAAAAAAAAAAGAAAAAAAAAAAAAAAAAAAAAAAAAAGATGGGGAGAAGGGGAGACGAGATCCTATGAGAGAGGGAGTCTTGACGAGGTATGCCTGATCTTCCTTCACCACGTGACGAACGTCTCCCGACGCGGAGGTTAGTAGGAACGTGGGGGAGGCTGGACGTACCAAAGGGAACCTCGGCAAGATAAACCAGTTCCTCCCATGACCCGTGGTTCGATGAACACCTTCTGCCGAAGCAGAAGGCTAGTAGGGCCACGGGCATGGGACGACGAAGCAGGGAATCCCGACGTGGATAAACCAGTGACCTCCTTGCGATCGTTGGATGACCGAACGTCTTCTTCGAAGTAAGAAGATTAGTAGGACCACGACAGGGACGAACGAAGAATAGGGAATCCCGACGTGGATAAACCTGTTCCTCCTTGCGATCGTTGGATGACCAAACGTCTTCTTCGAAGTAAGAAGATTAGTAGGACCACGACAGGGACGAACGAAGAATAGGGAATCCCGACGTGGATAAACCTGTTTCTTCTCATAGTTGGGATGACGAACGTCTCCTGCGAAACCAGGAGACCAGTACTCACGAGACTTGGGAAGAACGAAGAATCGAGTTCTTTACCGGAGTCTGTGCGTGCCGAGTGTACACCGCTTAGCGGTCCAAACATAGGACCACGGATACGGTAGACGAACGAAGACCAGCTCCATGGACCCGACATGAAGAACCAGTTCTTTACCGGAGTCTGTGCGTGCCGAGTGTACACCGCTTAGCGGTCCGTACATAGGACCACGGATACGGTAGACGAACGAAGACCAGCTCCATGGACCCGACATGAAGAACCAGTTCTTTACCGGAGTCTGTGCGTGCCGAGTGTACACCGCTTAGCGGTCCGTACATAGGACCACAGATACGGTAGACGAACGAAGACCAGCTCCATGGACCCGACATGAAGAACCAGTTCTTTACTGGAGTCTGTGCGTGCCGAGTGTACACCGCTTAGCGGTCCGTACATATGACCACGGATACGGTAGACGAACGAAGACCAGCTCCATGGATCAGACACGATGGACCAGTTCTTTACCGGAGTCTGTGCGTGCCGAGTGTACACCGCTTAGCGGTCCGTACATAGGACCACGGATACGGTAGACGAACGAAGACTAGCTCCTCAGATCAGATAGGAGGGACATCACCCAGATTTATTTCAGGCTCACCATTCCTTCCCGGATGGAGTCCTGGCAGACGATCGGCTTCTCACAGCCAATCAGGAGAGAGACTTGACACATCACCAGCACGGCCGAGGGCCACGAGACGATTACCACTCACCGACAGGCCGAGGGCCATGAGATGATCATCACTATTTTCCTGCATCACGATCGGCCCCTCAGCGCCATCGTGTCCAGACTCACGGTTCGGCTCGCCCATCCCCTCCAGGATGGCGACGACCGTCTTGTGCAGTATGATCGGCCCCTCAGCGCCATCATACCCAGTTCACGGTTCGGCTCGCCCATTCCCTCCAGGATGGCGACGACCGTCTTATGCAGTATGATCGGCCCCTCAGCGCCATCATACCCATCTCGCGTTCAGCTCGTCCATCCCTTCCAGGGTGGCGACGAACGTCTTGTGCATCACGATCGGCCCCTCAGCGCCATCGTGTCCAGTTCACGGTTCGGTGCGCCCATTCCCTCCAGGATGGCGACGACCGTCTTATGCAGTATGATCGGCCCCCCAGCGCCATCATACCCATCTCGCGTTCAGCTCGTCCATCCCTTCCAGGGTGGCGACGAACGTCTTGTGCATCACGATCGGCCCCTCAGCGCCATCGTGTCCTGATTCACGGTTCGGCTCGCCCATTCCCTTCCAGGATGGCGACGACCGTCTTATGCAGTACGACCGGCCCCTCAGCGCCATCGTACCCAGCTCACGTTCAGCTCGTCCATCCCTTCCAGGGTGGCGACGAACGTCTTATGCATCACGATCGGCCCCTCAGCGCCATCGTGTCCTGATTCACGGTTCGGCTCGCCCATTCCCTTCCAGGATGGCGACGACCGTCTTATGCAGTACGACCGGCCCCTCAGCGCCATCGTACCCAGCTCACGTTCAGCTCGTCCATCCCTTCCAGGGTGGCGACGAACGTCTTATGCATCACGATCGGCCCCTCAGCGCCATCGTGTCCGGACTCACGGTTCGGCTCGCCCATTCCCTTCCAGGATGGCGACGACCGTCTTATGCAGTATGATCGGCCCCTCAGCGCCATCATACCCAGTTCACGTTCCGCTCGTCCATCCCTTCCAGGGTGGCGACGAACGTCTTATGCATCACGATCGGCCCCTCAGCGCCATCGTGTCCGGACTCACGGTTCGGCTCGCCCATTCCCTTCCAGGATGGCGACGACCGTCTTATGCAGTATGATCGGCCCCTCAGCGCCATCATACCCAGTTCACGGTTCGGCTCGCCCATTCCCTCCAGGATGGCGACGAACGTCTTATGCAGTATGATCGGCCCCTCAGCGCCATCATACCCAGTTCACGGTTCGGCTCGCCCATTCCCTCCAGGATGGCGACGACCGTCTTATGCAGTACGACCGGCCCCTCAGCGCCATCGTACCTGGCTTCACGGTTCGACTCGCACATTCCCTCCGGGATGGCGACGACCGTCTTATGCAGCACGATCGGCCCCTCAGCGCCATCGTGTCTCTTTCACGTTCGGATCGCGCATCTCTTCCAGGATGGCGACGAACGTCTTATGCAGTGCGATCGGCCCCTCAGCGCCATCGTACCTGGCTTCACGGTTCGGCTCGCACATTCCCTTCAGGATGGCGACGACCGTCTTATGCAGCACGATCGGCCCCTCAGCGCCATCGTGTCTCTTTCACGTTCGGATCATGCATCCCCTCCAGGATGGCGACGAACGTCTCATATGCAGCACGATCAGCGCCCCAGCGCCATCGTGTCTGGCTCGTGTTCGGCTCGCCCATCCCTTCCAGGATGGCGACGAACATCTCTTATACAGCTCGATTGGCCCCTCGGCGGCATCATGTCTAGTTCACCTCCGGCTCCGCCCATGCCATCTCGGATGGGGGACCCGTCGTATGCAGCATGATTGGCCCCTCGGCGGCATCATGTCTAGTCCACCTTCGGCTCCGCCCATGCCATCTCGGATGGGGGACCCGTCTTACGCAGCGCGTCTGCTTCTCGGCGCTGACATGCCCGGGTTATCGATGAGAGCTACTGCTTCTATCACATCTTGCATTCCCTCTCTCATACATTACATACATACATTACATGCATACATACATTCATGCATCATACCTCATACATCCATACATACACACGTGCATCATGTTTTGACAGTACCGCGACGTCGGTTTATAGATAATGGACCTCTAAGCTTCTCCGATTGGAAAGCTCGAGTCAGAGTTCTTTACTCCCGCCTGATGCATTCAGGGGGAGTGTGCCCGTGGAGGAGCACCCTTCGCCCGACCCTGTCGGGAAGGGGGGTGCCTCACTGGTAGATTACGTTCAGGAGTGCAGACACTCACTCATATATGATGATTATGTGAAGACACAGTTTCCAGCAAGACAGAGGAAGAGCGCAGGCAGAGTATATTTTCTCGAGCAGATTCGCGAGCTCACTACTCAAGAAACTGGGGAACTTGTGTTGGGATATATTATCCCGGCCTATTACTGTTCATGAGTCCAAGGCTTTACGTAGTACGGAGCCCGGGCAGCTAGGCCCATTTCGGCCCATCCGCGCCACTTTAGCCATTTGGGCCCACTCCGGCCCATGCGGCCCATTAGGGTGGAGAGCATCCCCTTCCCCTATTCTCTATAAATATGGGAGTTTCCCTCCATATTAGGGATCCCCTTCCTTCTTCTTTCCTCTTCTAGAATAGCTTACAAGACTCCATTAATGGGAGCTCAAAATGTACTATGTAATGGTGAGGAGAGTCCTAATGAGAAAGAGAGGGCTTGGACATTAGCCTAAAAAGTCCCGTGGTTTTCTCCCTTTCCGGGTTTCCACGTAAAAATGGCTTGTTCATACACATTTATACATATATTTACTATATCGTGTTGGATTAAACTCAACACTACTTTTTGCTAACCCTAGTGTTGTGTTCAAATAAAGGACTACTAGGTGTCAAAGCTCCATGCAATTAGTGTATTACATATATATATATATATATATATATATATACACACACACACACACACATATATATACACAAATGTTCATGTCCGGAATTCTGGACAGGAACCGCCGTCCGGACGGCGGAGTTTGGCCGCCTTCCCGGTGGTATTTTTTGATGAAATTTTTATGGCATGTTCCCCATCAAGTCTAGTTTATCCACAAAACAATTCAGCCAAAAAATCAATCAGGAAGGTTGTCAAATGATTTTTGCAAGTTAACTGGTCCGGAAAATACATATTCCGGACCAGTTAACTTGCAAAAATCATTTGACGACTTTCCCGAATGCGTTTTTGGCTGAAAGTTTTTGTGGATAAACTAGACTTGATGCAAAACATGTCATAAAAATTTCATCGAAAAATCCCACTCGGAAGGCGGCCTAACGCCGCCGTCCGGACGGCGGTTCCGGTCAGGAATTCCTGACCGGAAGAGTACTAATATAAATATAAATCATACTTAGTATTAAAAAAGAGAGCAATCTGAAGCATAGTTGAGATGATGAAGTGGATGGGACAATGAGAGACCAAAATTTGATATCTGAAGCAGTTGTGTATAATTTTGTACTTATACATACAATTGTGGCATAGCATATCAACATACATGTCCCATCCATCTTAAATTAAAGTCTTCATTAATCACCAGCTCTTGTAAATCACCGAAGTTGAATGAAAAACTTCGATACAAACTATATTTTGATCTCAATCTAATATAGCTTTTTAATATTCAGCGACACTTTGCTTTCAAAAAAAAATATTCGGTCACACTTTGGTATAAAAGTAAGTTTTACAAGGTGACTGGTTATTTTAACTTGGGGTGGGCACTTGTCTTGAATGCTTTTCAAACACTCATCTGACTACTTCTTTGGAACACTTCTTGTAATACTTTCAATACTATAGCATTTGTCTCAAACATTCATAAAAAATCACAAAAAAAACAAATTTTATGACATATCTGAGGTTCAATAGCACAAGAAAGCTGATTTAGTGACAAACAACCAACCTCATTATTGTTGATCACAGTAGGTACCAAGCCAGTATCTTCTAGAAAAGCATTATGATGTTGCACTTCATTGGTACTAATTAAGTTCAGCCAGTGATAAGCCATGTTCAGCGTATGGTGGAGTCAGTTTGACCATGCTAAATTTAGAAGTACAGTCTAGCTATACATACTTCTAAATTTAAAATGAAGTAATTCAGTTTAATTCGTACAATGGTGTAATCGCACAATGGAGGTTGAGACCGCATTGTTCCGATTGTAATCTGGAATTGTTCTTCGTTTTAATTCGTAGTGCCTTAATTGTGCGATTGTTTTTAATTCTCAATTTCGTTGTTATTCTGCTTTCTAACTTCACCACGAAAGGTATTTTCCAAACACGGACTTCTTAAATGCTAAATTGGGGAATAATCCTTCTTTTGTATGGAGGAGTTTTTTTGAGACTCAAGATATTTTGAGAAATAATTCTCGTAGGCGAGTGGGACATGGCAGAGATGTGCAGGTTTGGGCAGACGTCTCGCTTCCGAGACAGGGAACGGGGCGGATCCAGTCAGCTAAACCCCCCGGAGTCCGAGATATGAATGTGGCAGCTTTGAGAGACCATATGTCACGCCCCATACCGCAATCCAAGCGCGTGTACAACCGCCGTATAATCAAGTGACGTCGCCCGCGAGTCAACCTCACTTAATTACACAAGGCGTTCGAGAAAATAATTCATCCATACTCAGTAGTAAACATACATAACAACACCACATTTAAACCAATGAATAGCGGAAATATTCAACGGTAAGTCATAAGCCACAACCGGCCAACAACATGGGCATGCAAGCCCCAAAAATAGTTTATAGTAAAGTCAAATATCCATGAGTATGTGTTCAGCAGTTTGAAAGAAAATAGGGAAGCACGAACCACGTCTTCTTGAAGTTGATATCACCCGTGAGAAGGTGCAGGTAGCAAGCCTTAGCTTCAACCTGAAAATGGTGGGCCCCCCCGAAGGGGTCAGTACAAGTACCGAGCGAGTAGCAGGCTAAATATAGAATAACTAGCGTTTCAAGTATAAGACCCAAACACGGGGTGATGGTACTTATGTAAATAGTCTTTTCCCCCAAGTTAAGAAATACTTACTAGCATGTATACACTTGGAAAATACCCGATCCGCAGATCACTGTTTTTTATTTGGAAAATAGT
Source organism: Cuscuta epithymum (assembly GCA_945859915.1). Taxonomy (NCBI): domain Eukaryota; kingdom Viridiplantae; phylum Streptophyta; class Magnoliopsida; order Solanales; family Convolvulaceae; genus Cuscuta; species Cuscuta epithymum. The sequence goes on along the minus strand of CAMAPF010000067.1, from coordinate 633,285 downwards.
AATAGTCAATATTCTTTACTAAAAACCCCAACCCACCCATATACCTATGAGTGTATAGGACTCCTCCTTATCCCTATTTCAATATCATAATCTATGAGTTTTGAGGATCATAATCCCTGGGTACTCCACCAATTTATATTTGAGTGTTAAGGACTTTTAGTCCTAGGGTCCTCCACCAAGTTTTTGAGTGTTAAGGACTTTTAAGTCCTAGGGTCCTCCACCAAGTTTGAGTGTTAAGGACTTTTAAGTCCTAGGGTCCTCCACCAAGTTTTGAGTGTTAAGTACTTTTAAGTACTAGAGTCCTCCACCAAGTTTTGAGTGTTAAGTACTTTTAAGTACTAGGGTCCTCCACCAAGTTTTGAGTGTTAAGTACTTTTAAGTGCTAGGGTCCTCCACCAAGTTTTGAGTGTTAAGTACTTTTAAGTACTAGGGTCCTCCACCAAGTTTGAGTGTTAAGGACTTTAAGTCCTAGGGTCCTCCACCAAGTTTTGAGTGTTAAGTACTTTTAAGTACTAGGGTCCTCCACCAAGTTTGAGTGTTAAGTACTTTTAAGTACTAGGGTCTTCCACCAAGTTTGAGTGTTAAGTACTTTTAAGTACTAGGGTCCTCCACCAAAATATTTCCCTATGATCAACCTCCTATCAACCTAGATAGAGTCTATATCATACTTAGTCATTCATAACTAATTCAATACATAAAGGTTATGTATCACAATCCATGCAAAGCCATGCAATTATATAAATGTATAATTAACTAATATCAACCGATATTAATTAACCCATTATCCATCGGTCAACGTTGTCGTTGACCGCGATTTCAAGTCTTACACTTATTAACTTAATCATCATATAATTAAGTTAAAAATATTCATTTGTGCTTCTTTTACACTTCAAGTCGTTGACCGCCATTTCAAGTCTTACACTTATTACCTTTTATATAATTTCTCATATCACATTCCATGTATAACAATTAACTCCTTTCATGTAACTTAACCCTATTGAGTAATCACATGTTTAAATATCTTTTAAACATTATTATGAACACATATAACATTTATTTAGGTAATCTTATAAATAACCCAAAAGTTATAAGATATTAAGCCGTCCACTCACCTTGAACTAGCGTTATGAAGTTCTACCCCTCTTGGTTGAACTCCGGTGAAACTCCGGCGACTTTTGGTCAACTCCGGCGACTTTTGGTCAACTCCGGCGACTTTTCCAACTTTGTGAAATCACTTGAAATACCCTTTACAAGTGCCTAAAAAGGTTTTATAATCATAAAACCCATATTAATACTAATAACCTCAAAAAGGTCATTTTCCGGTGAACCGGTTGTTTTGGCTCCTAAGTCCGTACTTGGACATAGAACCATCTTCCAACCCATAAATCCACCCTTATAGCATGTGGAACCATACTAAGGGTCCTTCATATGATATATACCTCATATGGTAGAAGAAAATTAAAGGAAAAGTTATAATAAGGTCATTACCTTAATTAATCACACTTTTCCCAACGTTTTTCTTCTTTAATCTTCCTCCTTGGACTACTTTAGGTTGAGCTCGAATTTTTAGCTATGGGGATGGTTTGCGGAGCTCTTTCCTTCCTCCTTTTGCTTGGTTGGTCGAGCATGATAGATGAAAGAGGGTGGAGAGGTGGTTTTTGTCTCCTTTAGCCAATGAGTGGATGGAAAGGGGTCCATTAGCTTTCAACCATGTCCCCCCATCCTATCATCCATCCTTCATGTGTCCTTATGGATCTAATTAGTCAACTCTTGCACACAAAAACGTGGGGTGGCCCCCACTCATGTGGGAGGTCATCCCTTTGTGTCCCGGTGTGTACACTCGGTCCCGAAAGTTGTATTTTTCGGACTGTTTTAATCATATTTTATTTTATCGGGTAAAATAAAATATATTGTGTGCTCTTACTCATTATGACATTTATAATGAATATACATTCCTCATCTTTAATTTATAAGCCTCCGAAATTCAGTTCGGGCTGTTATCTGTTAAATTACCAGTACCGGTAATTTGGGTCTCTTTTGACCAATCGGTCAACTCTGGGCCTTTCCATGGCCCAAATGAAATATCCACCACTATATATTTATTATCTAGACCAATAATAAAAATTTACAACTTTGTAAATTCATAAATCATTGCACAAGGTTTATTACATCATTTACTTAAAGGTAAATATATTTGGGGACGGTGTTACACCATACAGCCATACAGGGAAGAATTGGAATAGAGAGAGGATTTGCTCTATTTTTTAGGCGGTGGATAGAGATCTAATTTTAAGCATACCGATTATCAAAGTGGATAGAGAAGATGGTCATTGGTGGACAGGGGAGAAAAATGGGAATTTTTCTGTTAAAAGTTGCTACAGGAAATTAGTCAGTACAGTCCCGTCTGGAGAAGCAAACGGTTGGGCTAACTTGTGGGCACTTGAGGTATCCCCTAAATTTAAATACTTTATTTGGCAGGTACTTGATGGAACACTCCCTACAGTGGACAATCTAAGGAAGAGAGGCGTGCAGATTAGCGAAAATTATCACCTTTGCAATGGGGGGCCCGAAAACCTCGAACATACTTTCTGGGAGTGCAGTTATGCACAGGAGGTTTGGCAGCAAGCGGGAGTTATTTGGGCTAGTGGAGTGTCTTGCGTGCAGGATTGGAATAAACATCACCTCATAAATGCTAATAAAGATAAAAAAGGAAAGTTTGTGGCTCTGCTTTGGAGTATATGGAAGCGGCGTAATGCTTTTATTTGGAAGAATGCGTGGCAAAGCTCGGCAGGAGTCATCAGTAGCGCATTGAGAATGATAAATAATTGGAAGGAGGCTCAAAGGTCAGGGGACAAGCCAAAGAAAAAGACTGACAGTGAGCAGACGCAGGTATGGCGAAGACCGGGGAGGGGTTTTATCAAAATTAATGTTGATGCTGCTATTGACCCAAGTGGTGATAAAAGGGCCTAGGGTTGGGTGGCGAGGACCGAACAGGGGGATTTCGTCAGGGCGGGGGGAGTATCCACCAAAGCAGGATGGTCCCCGGCGGAAACAGAAGCGATCGATTGGGCTGAGGGATGCTATTCAGGAGGCGAGCACAGCTGGCTGGCAGAAAGTGGATTTTGAGACATATGCACTCTCAATTGTTCAGGGCATTCAACAAAAGGGAGGTTCTTCTTATCTGGATCTGATTTTGGATGATATTAGAGAAATTTTGACAACAAAGAATACTTATATATAGTGTTTCTTTCTGTAGACGATCTGCGAATCGTGTAGCTCATGCACTCGCTAGAGCACATGTTATTCTCTCAGATCATAGGAGTACTTTTGATATAGCTCCAGATTGTATTCTAAGCCAACTGGCAAACGATTTCATTAATTAATAAAACAAGCTATCAGTTGATGATTAAAAAAACTTCACCACGAAGTTATTCTTCGACTATGTCAGCCGCTGGAGCCTTTTTCCGATTTCGACTTTGTCGAAGATCGGCTTTGCTATCCCTTGGTCGCTGGTGCTCGGCTGGAGTCCAGGTCAGACTCGGAGGGCGAAGATCGATGGAGCCATGGAGGAGGGCGGATTTGATGTCATGGCTCGAGTAGATTGGCGTTGTGGTCAAGATTCGAGGATGCGGTGTTGCTGTCGGCGTTGGAGAAGATCGGCGCCGCCTATCCGTTTATTCTGGTCGCACGGAGCATGGATAAGTTTGGTTATGCAGGGACGGAGGATTGATGCATGGTCTTTGGCCGCCAAAGGTCATGGAGGATCAATTAGCATGGTACCGGTGGTACGACCTCCTCCTGAAACACCACCATGGGATGTACGAGGTGCTAGAGTTCATGAAAGTTATTCTTGTAGTTTTTATCTGTTTGTTATTTGTTTTCTTGTGTCCACTTTTGTTGTTGGTTTTGACAATTTGTTTGAGTTTTTTGTCTCTCTTTATCTCATTGAGTTTGGTTGGATCTATGGGAACAAGTTTGGCTGTGTCAAACCCATTATATGGTTAGCGATTCGTGTTGCTCTCTCAGGAGTGACCGTCTCAAAGTCTCATCATAGGGTTACAGACTTACAGTCGTAGTTGTTGGAGTTTCAGTTGGTGTCAGTTTTATTTTCCCTTTGGTTGATGTAATGATCCTGAATTCTTTTTTTTTTTTTTTGATCGTAATGATCCTGAATTCTTTGATATGAATAGAAGTCTATGATAAAAAAAACATAAATTAAGTATACTCAGTTATTGATATGACGCCTGATTTGCTCTTATTTCGAATGATTTCTCAGTTCACAAATTTCCCAAAAAGTTGAATAATTACTCATAATATATACACCAGTCATAAGCTTTGTAGTTTGTACGTACTACGTATATGTTTCTTCAAGTAACGTGTCGTAACAAAAAATATCATTTATACCAAGTCATGTTTACCCAATTTTATACTCCCTCCGTCCCAGGGAGAAGTTCCCACTTTCCTTTTTTGGTAGTCCCAACAAAAAGTTCTCATTTCCCTAAATGGAAAGTTATCCTACATCAAAACAGTGTCAAACAGTGCAAAACAGTGCCAAACAGTGTCGAAACACTGCCAAACAGTGTCAAAACAGTGCCAAACAGTAAAATCTACCCCTCAGTAACTTTATTTTCTTAATATGTGTGAAAGTCAACCCGAGAACTTCTCCCTGGGACGGAGGGAGTACCAAACAAAGAGAACACATTCATTCTGGTACATTTTTTTGTGTGACGGATTAACAAGTCAGGTTTCTTCATGTACTTATAATGCACATAATTGATCCATGTAAATTTTTAATGGTCAGTACATGTTTGAGCAACCTAATTTTAATAAGTTAATTGGTCTATTCTGACAAAACCTTTAGAGCCCGTTTGGTAGCACGAAAATCGGCTGTTTGGCTGATTCTGCTGAAATTTATGAAGTTCTGGGTGAAGTGGCTGCATTGGCTGATTGCAGTGATTTAATAATAAATTATTTTTAAAATGTATTTTATAAATAAAATAAAAATAAAATTATATGTAAAATAGCTAAAATGGTCATCTACAGTAACTTCAGCCAATACAGCCATAAGAGTAACTCTAACCTTACTTTTTTCTGCTTATAACACAATTCAGCGCGTGAAAGCAAAAGTTACGTGTTTGATGAAAAAATTGGTTGATAAGCCTGATAAGCCGAAAAACAGTGTTGTCAAACGGCCCCTTAATTTAATGCTATTGTAGCATTTGTCTTTGATTATCTCTATTCAGCTCCAAGTTACAAAAATCAATGTTTGATGAACTAAAGTTAACTATGATGAAAATAAAGTAGGAAATATTCGAGCTAACTATCAAGAGCATATTATATAGGAAAAATTGAAAATAATAATCCCAATTATTGCTGGTCCGCTGAAAATAATCCCAACTATTGATTATTTTTGTATAATCCCAACTATATAGACTATCCGCCAATAATGGTCCATGACCATATATTACCTCTATAAAAAGTGAATTTTAAATAGAAATTAAGCGTAAAAATTAAAAGTTGAGATTATTTATAGGGATTACTTGTTATATCTCATATCATCCACTTTAGAAACCACAAGAATTTATTCATAGGGACCATTATTGGCGGAAGGTCCCTAAAGTTGGGATTATTCTGTAATAATCAATAGTTGAGATTATTATGAGCGGACCGCCAATAATTGGGATTATTACTATCAAATTTTCCTATTATATACGTAGTAGTCTATATTACGGTAGTTTCCAGATTTCCCCTCTTGTGTGATAAAGTTATTAAATTATGTCAACCATGAAGAAAATAAATGACTAAATGGTCCAACTAAGTGAGCTAACCAGCTGGCCCAAAGTATATATAAAAATAATTTCCAAAATAATTTAACTCTTGTAAGAGAACACGCGTTCTATCCCAAATAATGCCCACTAAATATGTTCCTTGACTATGACTAAAAAAGTAGTGCTATAGAAAGTTCAAAACTATAATCCTCGCCTTCTCTTCCCGGAGACTTTCCCCTCTCCCTCCAAAAATGAGACTCGCTTTAGATTTTCTCAGCCGTCACTTCCCGGCGACGCTCCTTCTCCTCCTTCTCCTGTCTTGGTCGGGAAATGCCCTATTCGCCGAGAAGTGCCCCAACTGCGGCGGCACTCCGGTCCCTTACCCACTCAGCACCGGCCCCAATTGCGGTGATCAGCTCTACAAGATCCGTTGCAATAGCGGCGGGCTGTTTTTCAATACGCTCAACAACTCTTATAAGATTTCATCCATCAAACCGGAGTCCCAACGGCTGACGATCGAGCCGTCGGCGTTCTTACCGGACACCTGCGTTACAGAGGATATCTCAACCGGCGGTATACTCCTCAATTCCTCCCTTCCCTTCAATATCACTAGCAGCAACACCGTTCTGTTCCTCAATTGTACCAAAGCGCTGCTCAACTCCCCGTTGAACTGCTCCTCCAGCAGCCTCTGCCACACTTATATCAATGGAAGCCTAACCGCCGGAAATGCCATCGGCGCGTGCTCCGGCGCCCCAATTTGTTGTACCTTTAGAGCTGGCGGGTCATCAACGGCAGACAAGATTCGGGTTAGGATGACGGGTTGTCGTGCATACCGAGTCTTTGTGAACCTGGATGGGAATTTGCCGGTCAGCAAGTGGGCCAAACCCGCCATTGAATTGGAGTGGGCTTCGCCGTCGGAGCCTTTATGTAGCTCCCAATCGGATTGTAATTCTGATTCTACATGTCAACCGGACGTAAATTCCGGTAGCTCCGTTAGCAGATGTTTCTGCCACGCTGGACGACACTGGGACCCGACGCTTGGATCATGTGCTCTCGGTAGGTTTTATCATTTTTATAATGATTTGTTAAACTTTGACTAATAATATATTTACATACATACATAAGTTTTGTGCCATGAAAATGTTCTTTAATTTGTTAAAAATATTACACCCTCTAATCATAAATAAATTTCATAGTTTTACTCTACGGTTTTAAGAAATTAAAATTTTTGTTTTTTACTTTCCCAAAATTCCAAAATACCCCTACAAAAAGTAGATAAAGTATAGTGGAAGAGATGGTGAGTTTCTCATAATCTCATCATACCGCTACAAAAAGTAGATGAAGTGTAGAGGAAGAGATAGTAAGTGTAAAGTAGATAATAAAGTAAGGTTATAATGGTAACTTTATATTAAAAACTTGCAAAAAAATAGAAGTGTAAAGTTTATTTTGGACCTATCCAAAAATGAAAGTGTGAAATTTATTTTGGATCGTAGGGAGTATTATAGGAGTAAAAAAGTTATAAATCTTTCAAAAATATATTAGTCAAAATTATTGATCAAAGTTTTTCTCTTTTTACTATAAAAGACAAAAATGACTAACTAAATATGGATGGAGTACTATCATAGATTCATAGGTTGGTATTCAAATGTTCAACACCTTCGATTAACAAAGTCAAATACAACTTTTGACAAACTTTTGTAGAACGATGTAGTTCAAATATTCAAATATTATACGGAGCACATTAATGAATGGGTGAGTGCTATTCTACCCATTTTTAAGAGATGAGAGTTGACTTCTCATGCATTTCATTTGATTGAGCTAAGTCATCATTTCAATACTTATTTACAATTAAATTGTTCAACTCCAATATTTTAATTGATCCACATATACAAAGTGCTACTTCCGTCCAATGTTATTACTTTTATTCGATCACTTATTATTGATCAACACAAATCATTATTATTCTCTTATTATATTACGTATATATCACATTTTGTTCCTGGTTTTGTGACGATTTTATAAATCTTTTAAGGTAGTTTCTAAATATGTAATTTAAAATAAAATAATTTGAGTGCGGACAAGAATCCGTTTGCTTTATCATTGCTCAAACATCGTAAAATGCAACGGGACCATCAAATTGGGATGAAGCCTAAAGATAGTACGTTCAAAATGCAACGTTATCATAAAATTTGTAATAAAAAACTATAGATAAATAAAATGGGTAAGTAACGTGACACTTAAAAAGTAACAATTAAAAAGAATATAATAAGTATAACAAAATACAATAATATTATTAGGATGTGATATATATGTTATTAATTAGAGTATACTTTCCAAATAATACTACCTACTCCGTATAACACATAAGAGAATTGGTTTAGAACATGCAAAATAACACAAATGAGCATCATTAGCCATTACACGGACTGTGGAATGATTTACGTGTTACGTAGTACGGAGTACAACTTATAAGACATACGGAGAATATCTAACTTTCTATCCAATTTGATACTCTTATTTTTATCCAGATGTTTGCAAGGATGGATGCGGAAATGACAAAACTGCCCTCATAGCAGGTATGTATGCACCTAGTGTATGTTACATATTCAGTCCCATACTCCCATTTAGTTACATCGCCTAGACGCCTACTGGTTATGCCCTGAATTTCGAGTTTTCGACAATTGAGCGCCCACATAAAATAGGAAATTGAATGCCCCAACATGGCAGAAGGGATGGAAGGGATGAACAAAATTGTAGTCCATAGAAAGTCACTACAAAAAAATTACGGGATTGATAAAAATTTGGCACGGATTAATCGATGATTTCGTACCAAATAGCTCGTTCCAAACTGTTTTTGGCTCGGGTTTGACATATCTCTGTCAAAATCCCTGCCAATTTTGGAAATTCCATGCCAAAACTCCGCTATAATCTCGCGTTTTTTGTAGTTAGTGCGAGAACGCATTAACGCCTTGGAAATAAGTAGCACTTTGAGTCGCGATGTAATTTAGTGTACTTGATTTACTCTCTCCGCCTCAATAATAAATTGAGGTATCAAACTTATACTATGTAATATTCTTTCTCTTACGAATAGTAATAATAATCCGATTGAATTTCATATATGATGAAAATTTCTGAGATATGAACTAATTTAATGTACTTGCAGGATTAACATCAGGGTTGGGTGTGACATTGGTTGCTGCACTAGTTGGATTTTTTGTGTACAAACGTTACCAGCGCATTAAGGAAGCTCGTGACCGTCTTACCCGAGAACGTGAAGCCATACTTAACTCCGGTGGCGTCAAATCGGCAAAGCTCTTCAATGGGAAGGAAATCAAGCGAGCGACGGGCAACTTTTCCAAAGAACGACTTCTCGGCATTGGCGGGTACGGTGAAGTCTACAAGGGAATCCTAGATGACGGGACGGTGGTCGCCGTTAAATGCGCGAAGCTGGGCAACGCTAAAGGAACGGACCAAGTTCTGAATGAGGTGAGGATATTGTGTCAAGTGAACCACAAGAACCTAGTGCGCCTTCTCGGCTGTTGCGTTGAGCTGGAGCAGCCCTTGTTGGTGTATGAGTACATCCCAAATGGTACTCTCCTTGATCATTTCCGCGAGGGAAAGGGTAACCACGAGTGCCTCACATGGACCCACCGCCTAAAAATTGCTCGGGACACCGCTGAGGCACTCGCTTACCTCCACTTCTCTGCATCTCCCCCCATCTATCACCGAGATGTCAAGTCCAGTAACATTCTCTTGGATGAAAAGCTCAATGCCAAGGTAATTAGCTTTTCATGCTCATAAATTATATTCCCTTAGTCCCATAAAAAAATTCAATGTTTGACTTTTTTTAGTCAACATGTTTGACTTTCACGGTTAAATAATTCAAAAAAACAATATAAGCCAAAATGTTTTGAATTATTTATCTTAATATCTATTGAAATTTTAATTTATTATAGATTTTATAAGTGTAAAACTCTTATATGTTAATGGTCAAACACTGACTTCAAGGGTTGCTATAGTCAAAGTGTGGATTTATATAATTGTGAAAAGGAGGTAATGTTCACTTAAAATGTACATATTTATCTCAGTTTATTACCATAATCAACAACACTTTTTATTAAACAATAGAGAAAAAGTTGAGCACACCATAGATAGTATTAATATTTTTTTGGGTTTCAAGTATTTCATACTTTTGTTTTTTTTAATTACATTAACAAACCAAATATGACCAAACTTGATAAGTGCCAATATCACAGTTTAAACACACACACACTACTACTACTACTACTACCAAAAAGGATTTCCAAATAATGAAGAAGATGTAGTATATTGTATTACTCGTATTGTAAAAGTATGTCTATCTCAAATTAGCAAACAGTCATTATATTATATTTTCGTTGGGGTATTACTAAAATAAAAACTATATAATTAATGGAAAAATACAATCATGGTCACAACCTACTTACCTAGAAACTCTCCAGACTCACCATGAACACAACACTTCCAATAAAAATGTACTTTCATTGTTGAAACTCACATTGTTGCAATTTATTTTATTTTATTTTATTTATAATCATAAACTACTTTTAATTATTTTTAATTGCTTAACTACTCTTCACCATTTATGTAAAAAAAATTGTGGAGTATGTTTCATCTTGGCTTACTAAACTCTCTATCATCAAAAAATGATTATTGTCATTCAAATGTCAGAAACATGTGATGTTAAAGAACTTAATATATAAGTTAATTTTTCTTGGGGTGGATGAAAAGGATGGTTTTGGTTTATTTTTTGACATTATCTTCATTCGATTATTTAGACGTATGCGTATATTGTTAATTAGAGTATATTACCTTAACTTCTATAATTCTATCATTTCTTAATTATAATTGGATGTCATTAATTAGTTCAAATGTATTTATTCCTCCTCGTTTGTAGGCTTCTAACAATTTAATTTCTTAATTAGAATGCATATATTAACCTTCAATTCACTAAATATTTTCAGGTATCTGATTTCGGCCTATCGCGTTTGGCTCATACAGACATGAGTCATATATCCACATGTGCTCAAGGCACTTTAGGATATCTTGATCCGGAATACTATAGGAACTATCAACTCACCGATAAGAGTGACGTTTATAGTTTTGGAGTTGTCTTACTAGAGCTCTTGACATCAGAGAAAGCTATAGATTTTACCAGGGATCCAGACGATGTGAACTTGGCAGTTTATATTCAACGGTTAGTTGAGGAGGAGAAAATATTGGAAGGTGTGGATCCCTTGTTGAAAGAAGGGGTAAGTAACTTGGAGTTGGAGACCATGAAGGCACTCGGGTTTCTGGCCATGGGCTGCTTGGAGGCTAGGAGACAAAACAGACCTTCCATGAAAGAAGTTGTGGAGGAGATTGAGTATATAATTAGCGTGTCTACTGCTAAGGATGAGAATTAATAAGGACAAGAGAATATAAATATGTTTACTTTGATTTCCCAAGTGTTGGTGTTTCTTTGTGTAATGTTGAGTAAATATTTTTATGGACCAAAATGTACAATCAACTGTTAAATTTGTATATGTGAATAGTGAGTTACATAGTGCACCCCCGATATCATTGAATGCACATTATTTGAACTAAATCACTCCCTCCGTCCCATTGGACTTGCCAATTTTTGCTTTTTGGTTGTCCCAAAAAACTCTGTCAATTTCCTATTAAAGTAACTAATTTGTGGTTCTGCACATTTCTCTCTCCTCTGCACAAATCTTAACAACACAGTTTTTACTATTCTTATTTCTCACCTACTTTGCACTTGGCAAAGTCCACCGGGACGGACCTAGTATATTTGTAAATATCTTTTCCTTAAAATCTTAATCATTCATTTGACAACCTTATTGATCATGAGGATTGTTCTACTATTATTTGTGATGGGTTCAATGATAACTACTTACATTTGCATCGTCTACAATGTTAATCAATGTGATCTTTTGTTACACTAGAAACTCTTCACAATATATTCTTCCTTTTCTAAATGCATGCGAAAAACAATGTCAAACTACGCTTGGGGCGGTTGTGGTGCACAAAACAGGTGTTTTTTAGTTTCCTAGTAAATAGAAGCAATTTCTTCATTACAAATAATTAACTTGTTACCTCTCCGAAGGAATCTTAACAAAAACTAGTGCTACTTAAAAAGGGCGACAGTAAAATAATGAGTATGTAAGAAATATGAATAAAAAGAAATATTTTCTTTGTATTACTATAAGTGCCACAATAGCCTTTTCACTTATGAATAAAGTAAAATAACGTTCTAGCTGTATAAAAATGTAATGTAGCGCAAGAGAGAATAGTGAGAAAGCTCGATAATACGCCTTCGATCTAGTGAGCAGCTAGCTAATTATACTACACATTATCATATCAAAAGAGTACTAATCAATAATGATCAGTACTATTTTTACTGTAAAATAACGTTCTAGCTGTATAAAAAATTACTGCAGATGATCATTTTAGCTATTTTTACATATAATTTTTTCTATATTTTATTAATATAATATGTTTTAAAAAATATTTTTTCTTAAATCAGCAGAATCAGCCAATGCAACCACTTCAGCCAGAACTTCATAAATTTCAGCAGAAACAGCCAAATCAGCCGATTTTCGTGCTACCAAACGGACTCTAAGACTTAATTGCAATTAATATAATGAATATTCAATATTTGGACTCAATAGTAATCAATTGAGTAAATACTACTCCTTTGCAAAGTTATTAATTGCAATTAATAACTATTCACTAGTTGGACTCAATAACAATTAAATCAAAATTCAATTTTAGTTAGAAAGTTGTACTTTATTATTAAGTAAGTAGAAGTAAGTAGAAAGGAAGACCAAAAAAATAGTGCTCCATCCTATACGTTCCCTTGTCCCTTCCACTTCCCCCTCTCCTTCACAGTTCACACCTAACCTATAATTTTTCTTTATCCCTTTATCCCTTCAAAATATGCGTAGAAAATAGCAATATATAAAGATCTTTTATGTATTTAATAAAAATGTACTCCCTCCGTGTTGTTAGAAGATTCCAACTTTCCTTTTTTGGACGTCACGTTAGAAGGTTCTCATTTCCATTTTAGGAAACAATTAACAATCTTAAGTGACAAATTAGTCATTAAATATTACAAATATTACATTTATAACATCACAGTTATCAATACTAACACATTATAATATATACCTATTAAAATTATTTCTCAAAATATACCCGAAGTACTTTATTTAATTATCACCTAAATGACCGTGTCGTTTTGCTATGAGAACCTTCTAGCGGGGCGGATGTAGTATTTCATTGAAAGACGTAGTGGGTATAAGTATTGGTTATTTTCATAGGAATTGTTACTCATTTTAAATTTAATTTATAACACAGTTGTTACATTTATGTAATTATTCAAGTTTTTCTATGCACTTGTGGAAGATGAGGAGCAAAAATGACGTACTACCTCTGTCCCAAACCGATTTGCAAATTTGACTTTCTTGGTCAATCAGTTTCATTTTATTCGCTTAATTAGGATGTCAATTTTTAATTATATTCTAATTTGAAGTTTGTAACTTTAAAGAGATTTTAATGTAGTTTCTGAATATGTAAATTTTAATTATTATAAATTGAGTTAATTATCGATAGGGAGCATTGACTTTTATTTTTTGTTGACAAAAAAATATTGAATTTGCAAAACAATTTGGGACGGATGGAGTATTATTCCTAGCCATGTATCATTTGTACCTTTAATTGATTTTCATGTATTCTCAAATATGGAAGGTTTTTGTTTTGGGAGCATGCGGATGTAATATAATTATTTCATTATTATATTATTTCCTTGGATTTTTGGCTGCTATGCACATCTTTGGTAATAGCTTGATTCTAGGAAAATATCTTAATTAATTAGTTTTCCTTTTTACAATTATTATTGCCGTATGGGCACAAATTGTAAAATAGATAATAAACTATGAGACGTTATTATTATAATATAACGTATGGGCACATCTTGTATTTAACTTCTTCCCTTTTTTGCTATTTTAACACTTTAATATCTCATTAATTTTGGAATTACATATAGAATAACACAATTTGCAAATATGACCTGAATTAATTGGACTTAATAGCAGGTAAATTCATAATCATACTTTATAGCAAATACTTGAAAATTCAATTTCAATTTCAAAGTTCAACTTTGTTAGTAAGAAGGTAGATGATAGGACGGTGAAAGATTGGTTAGTGAATTCTCACTTCTTTAGTGTCATTCCTATTTCCTAATATAGATATATAGTACTAGTAATACGATAGTATCTAATAACTAATGATTACTTTTAGTGTAAAATACTCTCTTTTTTGGATACATCGGGAAGTAAGGGAAAAATTAAACTATCTCTTTGTATGCAAGTTAGATATGATAAATTTGTTCATATATCTGAAATACATAAACTCATTCTGGCTTCTTCCTTTGAATTTTACCGTTTAAGAGATTTGAGTGAAATCAAACATATCCCTCTTTTTGTAAAGGATTCTTGCTTTAATAATACATAAAGTACCATTAAGGATGTTTTCTTTTAGACTGATATTTGCTGGTCTGGTCTGGTCTGATCTGGTCTGGTCTGGTCTGTTTAAGTCTGGTCTGGTCTGGTCTGGTAAACGTCCGGTCTCTGTGTATTTTATAACTATCCAAGTCTGGTCTGGTCTGGTCTGGTCTGGTCTGGTTAAGTTTGGTCTGGTCTGATCTGGTTTGGGACTGAAAACAATCCAATAGAAAACATCTTTGAAATTGTCGTACGTAATAAATACACAAAAACGATTGAATAAATAATTGGAATTGAATTTCATAAAAGCTCGGTACATATACGAAGTACGTAGTATAAAAGAAAAATCTGTTGACAGATGAATCATAAAATGAGCTGAGAGACTTGTTAGCGGGGGAAATAATATGAGTAAATTACTTAAATGAAACTAATACGTAGACAAAGTGAACAAAAGGACTACCATTGTTTTTATTTTTAAAATAAAATAGAACTCAATCACTATTAAATGACAAAATTTTACACATTTAATAGAACCAAATAATTCTTAACTGAAAATAAACATAATTAATTCTATTTGTAGACTGTGTTGTCTGTGTATATGTTTTAGTCATATTTGAAATAATTTATTAAATAATACTCCCTCCGTTCCAAAATAATGGTCTTGTATTTACTTTTTGAGATGTCCCAAAATAATGGTCATGTTTCCCTTTTTGGTAAAGAATTAGAAGTGGATTACTATTTATACCCCTCCTTTTTAATGAGCAATAAAAGTAAAAGGATGAACAACACAATAAAGTAAGGTTTTTTAGTCTTTATACCACACTTTCTTACTTTTTGTGCTCAAAAGAAACAAACCCAACAAATTGGGACGGGGGAGTACGTACTACATAATCCATATGTATGTACTCCACATTGTATACTAAAAAGTGTGGGCTAATGTACTAAAAGAAGTGTGGGCTAAAAGTTTAGTTAGAAATTATTACCTATCCGTCATGGATAATGGCGAGCATATTTGGGCCTTTTTTAGGCCCAATCTAGGCGGACCAAACTAATGATAGTGTAGTTGCGGGCAGCTGATAACGTTTTCAAACCCCAAACTCGTTTCCCTATAAGCTTCGTCTCTCAAAAACCCCTCACGCTAAAACCCTACGATTCAAAGCTTTCCTGTGCCAATTTTCTCATCTAAAACCAGACCTAAAATGGCACTCTTCAATGCCATCAAACGAACAGCGGTTCATGCCGCCGCAGCCGGCCGACTCATAGGAAGAACTCAAAAGTATCATAACCAGTGTTCTTCCCTTTTCTCCGCCGCCGGCGTCACCAACCGCGTTCGTGTCTCTGGAAGTTTTTTCCGCAGCGCAGTTCCCTCAGCATTTCACCACTACTCCTCGAAGGCGGATGCGGCTCTTCTCGAAGTTATTGATTCCGAAATCGAATGCGCTGCTGAGTATGAAGGGGCCGACAAGGTTACATATTGACCTCATTTTCCAACTCGTGTTTTTTTCGATTTGTATTTTCTTGACGATTGAATGGATCGATCGTTATTATACTTCTTCAATCTATAATTTCATGAATTGTATTTTTATTAATCGTTTTAGCTTCAGAGTAGTGATTTCCCAACTCTGATATGTAAATTTGATTCCTTTTTGTTTTCATTTTCGGTTCCTGTTTTTTTGTTTGGCCTATTATTCAGCAGCTGCTTTATGCGTTCAAGTTGTAATTTAACTTTTCATTCAGGTGTCTGAATTTTAAGTACTACTTAGCAAATTTGGGTATATTGATTTATTCTAGCCGCAACTATAAATTTTCCACCTAGGTGGAATTTAGTCTCAATTTCATGTTTAGACTTGGGAATTGAGCTCCTGTGGAGTTTTCTAATCACATTCTTTATCATTGGTTTAGGTTGAGGATGTCCCTGCCGGGTTTCCTTTCAAAATCGAAGACAATCCTGGTTATCAGACCGTAACACTGACAAGAGAATTTCAAGACGAAGACATATCCGTAGAAGTTCACATGCCTGACTTAGTTTCTGGGGAAGAAAATCAAGATGAAGGCTCTAATGATGATGAAAAGGAGCAGGGCAATGAATCACAAATTCCTCTTGTTGTTAGGGTTTCAAAAAAGAATGGTCCTTCCCTGGAGTTCGGGTGTACTGCTTTTCCCGATGAAATTTCTATAGACAGCCTATCAATCAGGGATCCTAAAAACAATGAGGATCAAATTGCGTATGAAGGGCCTGATTTCTCGTAAGTTATAAGCCAGTTATTGATTATGAATTTACATCTACCGTTTTTTACTAATTGTTGCTTACTTGTTTTAAAGTTCGTTCTGACTGTTCGTTCTTACTTGTTTTACTAATTGACTTGTTTTAAAGTTTGTTCTGACTGTTCGTAAGTTATAGCCTTATTGACTATTCTATGTTAAGAATTCACACCGATTGTTTCAAACTACTCCTTCCGTTTAATTGTAGTTAGTGAAACTTTAGAGCCTCCTTATATGGAGACTCGGCGGGCTTTTTGAGGATTTTTTAGAGTTGAACGCTCTATGTCTATAAATATTTGAGATATTTGAGATTCTATACAACTTAATGAAATTGCATAATAGGTGATCAGATAAAATATAGTTTTCCTGTAACGAACTTATAAGTGATCATATTTTTTTATAGTTTTCCTATACGTTGAGTATGTTTCATAGAGACAGAGATGAATCCTTCAAAGTTATTCCCCTCCAAATGTTCAACCAAACAGACCCTTAGAGAGAGAAAATGTTTTTCCCCTATAACTGCCTCTTTACAATATTTAGATAGGCTTTCATTTCTCAATTTTCACCATCCCTTCTTCATCCGTAAACTCTACTTATTGTATAGTACCTTAATCTTCGGTATGGGGCATTCTAGATTTTCTTGATTTATTATTAATGCGTTTATTCCTTTTTAAACCCGTCTCAGAGATTTGGACGAGAATCTGCAGAAAGCATTCCACAAGTACCTAGAGATCAGAGGGATCAAGCCTAGTACGACCAACTTTTTGCATGAGTACATGATTAACAAGGATGGGAGAGAGTATTTGATGTGGCTCAAGAACATCAAGAACTTCATTCAGGCTTGAAAACTTAGTTTCTATTCTATGATGGTTTCCCTACCTCTTCAGAGACTTCATGCCATGAAGTAGTAATCATTATACCATATTTTTGCATGAGATTACAATTGCTTATCTTTCTTTTGCAAGTGGGAACTGCTTTCTACTTCCTTGGTTGCAAAGTTATTATAATTTAACCATAGCCCCATTCAAGAGTCTCTTATTTCGTTCAGACTCAATTACGCCTCTATGCTAACATAGAGAGTAATTGAGCATGCATTACAGTCTTATCAGTCAAGAAGAGTGTTCTGTACCGTAAGGGTTTTTGCCACATTCACTGGATTCCAAATTTCCAATGACAACCATTAGATTGCAAAACTTATGTCTCTTCTAACATATTACACATTGTCATAACTCTTAATATACTCATTCCCAAGGCCATACAACACTGTTTTCTTTCTAATAATGTAACATAAAGATGTCATATTATCTACTTCTAAGTTCTAACAATGTCACTAGCCAAAGACTACATATGTGTAAAGATTGTTTGCTCTCCCGCTCGCCCTGAGTCTGTTAAAGTTCTTTGTATCTATGATAAGAAAACAATGCTTTTAAAGTAAATGCATTTTATGGAATGATTACTACTTTCTTTTCATTGGTTTGAAGAGGTATGGCTTATGAAGTAATGAAGTATGGTGTATCTGTCAATAGATGTGGTGGTACTCAATAGAGTAAATCATAGACTACATATTTTAAAGGTGGGCTTTTTCATATTTTTTCCTCAAAAAATGTATTTCTTTCAGTAGAGTCTGTTTAGGGTTGGTTTGCAACTCCTTTTAAAAAAACACTTCTCAACTTTTGGCTTTAAAAAAGCACTTATTTTCCCAAACACTACAACTTTTATTTTTCTCGGCTTCCGCGTCAAAAGTGCTTTTACTTTTTCTATTACACAAAAAGCACTTATTTTACCAAACACTACCCATTTTTACTTTTCAAAATCACTTTTTTCTCAAACACTATCAACTTTTATTTAATCACTTCTCCTCATTTCATTAAAAAAAGTACTTTTTTAAAAGCAGAAGCTGTTGCAAACAGACCCTTAGGCATTTTTCTCCAAGCACATGATTTTTTGTATAATCCCATATCAATTTTGCTTGTAACTACATTCCTTCTTCCATCTACATCACAGCTTGACACATTTTCTTTTACCCGTAGTATTTGTTTTTGCCCCTTAGGTGTGACCATGTGAGTGGTCGAACTAGGGGTGGACCAGGCCCGGTCTGGTTCCGGTTTGGGCCTGGGCCCGGCCGGGCTTGGATGGTTTTGGGTAAGGTCCGGGACCGGCCCGAGAGTCTACCGGTTCCGGGCCTGGCCGGGCCGCTTCCGTTTCATATTTTTTTGTGTTTTCTTCTTTATTTCAACCCCATCCCCCACCCCCCACCCATTGGAAACACCCAGCCCACCTGAACCCAGCCCAAACAAAAAAGGGCCTGAACCGGGCCCGGACCGGTCGGGCCGGTTCACCTTTTTCATGACCCGGAATCGGAACCGGTTTCCCCCTCGGGCCGGGCCTAATCCCGGAACCGGTTTCCCGGTCCGGGGCGGTTCCGCACTGTAGCGGGCTGGGTCGGTTCCCGGGCCGGGCGGCCCGAACCGAGTCCATGCTTAGGTCGAACCGTCGAACCATCTACTACTTCGTCCATATATTTTCATCAGCCAACATCGTCAAGTTTTGTGCACAGGCCACGCCAGTCCATTGAAGTTTCCTTTTATAACCTATGCTTCACATTTTGTCCTACTATTCAAGTTTGATTCTCCTACTATTTTTACTTTCCGTTGTGTTATTTGTTTAACTTCAAATTTTAGGGGTGTTTAAGGGTTACGATGGTCCATAAATCATTAAAACGTATCTAAAATAGTACTCCGTAAGAGATAGAGACAAGGTAGAACCATTTAGTACTATCTCATTTTGAAATAGGATAACACAAGTGGCGGCGATACCAGAAAAACTCATTGAGAGGGCTGGCTTATATGTTATCACACACATGTTAGAGATTCACCACATTAAGAAAAATATTCTAAACCACAAAATATTCACTGAGCGAATATTTTTTGATATCATACATAAAAATTCATAGTAAATAAATTTGACCTTGTTAGAATAAATTTTAATCACAAGGCGTTTGTAATGTTCAAAATTATTTTAATAAATAAATGAACCAAATAAGGGAAAAATCAAATACGTTTTTTAATATTAGCATCATTACTCTAGTGCCATAAAGGCTCTCACCTTCGGTGAGGTAAGGGTGGATTGGATGTACGTAGTCATACCCCTGTACTAAAGCACAGAGAGACTATTTTCGGATAATTCATAGAGAAAATCGCGTCTAAAATTACATGGCTTGACTACAGTGGCGGATCTACCAAGTTAGTTTTAGGTGTTCAAATTTATTTTTCAAATTTTAGGTGTTCAAATTTATTTATAAAAAAAAATTCCAGAAAATTTATCTATGTATTCTTTTACAAAAAAAAAATCTTTGGGTGTTCACATGAACTCTTTTGAACCCATATAGGTCCGCCCCTGCTTGACTATTGTTTTATAACAAAGAAGCGCAGACAGTTTAGTGAGTCATTTTGTTTTATTCCATCATTTTCCCAAGCCAAAAGAATAGTGATCCTTGGCTCCATTACAAATGATGGAAATGGAAGGATCAAATACGTACTTAGAATTAATTTAAGATGCAAATTCACAAATTATTTACAATTTTGTGATACGCAATTGTTACATTGTATTAATCATACATGAAACTAAAATTATGAATATATTATACTATCCTCCGTTTCTTTTGAATCGCAACATGTTGATTTTACACTATTCACATGCTTTACTTTGACTACATTTTACGCTATTATTTTATGAAAATTATTTTTTAAAAAAGATATTGTTTAATTCATCTCATTACAAAGTTTCAAAATCGGAATTTTAATTTTTTTTTACTAATAGAGATTAAGATAGCTTTTGTTTTTCTAACAAGACAAAAGCTAATTTTTCATGTAAAGCCATTTTTAATTTGTTTAAGGCTTCAAACAGAAAAAAAAAACAAAAACAAAAGTAAAAAAAGTCCTAAGCTACACGCATCATAGTTTCCAACAAAAACACAAGTCACAAAAGACTTTTGAATACGGAGTACAATACTTGTTATTTACATAAGTACTATGAGTGCAACGGTCAACCTTTCACATTTGCTGAGACACAACTTTGACCATTAATATATATAACTCTCTAATAGTAAAAAAATTTAAAAATCAGATTTTGAAAATTTACAATGAGACAAATTTAGTGATATTTTTTCAAAAATATATATTAATACATCAATAAATAAAATGTAGTCAAAGTAGAACATGTGAATAGTGTAAAATTTGCAATGTAATGCAGAGTGATGATTATTAATTATTCTAACTCTATCCGTGAAGTGGAAGTTATAAATGCAAAGCAACAAACTTTTAGTAAATCCATCTTCTAATACATAAACTAATAAATACTACGTAGAAGTGTAAATTATGTGTGTTCTTAGTAGATGGAAGATGTGAAGTGTAGTTAGAGCTGTGATTATGTTTTTCGGCTTATCTATTTTTCATATACTCCGTATATTTTTTTAAATATATTTTTTTATAAATCACCAAAATCAGCCAATATGACTAGCTCAGTCAGAACTTCATAAATTTCAGCAGAATCAACTGATTTCAGTGTTACAAAATGCACTCATAGTTTTGTATGTTTGGTTGGGAATCGGGTGGTGTAGTGGGAAAGTGGGTCGGCTGAGTGGGTGACTTTTGAGAGGAAGGTGAGGGTGGGCTGGGAAAGTTGGTTGGCTGGTTAGTGGGAGTGCCAGGGTGATTAAGAGAGACAGGAGAAGGAGAGGAGCTGGCTGGTAGGAGAGAAAGCCGTGGGTGATGCAGAGGAGATGATGGCTGCAGGTCTCGGATAGGAGAAATAATAAGAGGGGAAGGAAGATGAGACACACTAGAGTCAGATATTGTGGCACGTGATAAATCCGAATAAGGAAAAATATGTTCTAGAAATCTGACATTCCGGCTAATATAGATTCTGCCTGAGATAGGATCATAGCAACGGTACCCTTTATATTCAGACGCATATCCCAGAAAAACACATTGTACAGAACGTGGGAAGAGTTTATTAGCTGATGAGGCGCTAAAGTTAGGAAAACAAGCACACCCGAAAACTCTCATCATAGACAAATCTGGTTTGGAGTGAAATAATTTTTCATAGGGAGAGAGACCATGTAGAGTAGGAGAGGGTAATCTATTTATAATAAAAGTAGCAGTAAGCACAGCATCAACCCAAAACGTAGCTGGTAAATTAGCAGTAATAAGCATAGTGCGTGCTAGTTCAAGTAGATGCCGGTGCTTACGCTCAGCGACACCATTTTGTTGTGGAGTTTCAGGACAAGATTTTTGAAAAATTATGCCATGATTAGTAAAAATATGCCTCATATCAAAGTTATCAAATTCACCCCCTCCATCACTCTGAAAAATCTTAATTTTGCGGTCAAGAAGATTTTCGATCATTAATTTAAAATGATGAAAATGAGTGATAACCTCAGACTTGCGCCGCATGGGATAAACCCAAGTAAAACGAGAAAAATCATCCACAAAACACACATAATATTTAAAACCCAGATGAGAGAGAACAGGAGATTGCCAGACATCAGAATGAATTAAATATAAAGCATATGGACTATTATGAAAAACTTTATTAAAGGGTAACCGTTGAGATTTTCCCAAACGACAGGGAATACAATCAGAAGCAGAACTAACAGTGCCAGAAATAGAATGATTAATTCGAAGTTGATCTAAAACACGAGTACCACAATGTCCTAATCTATTATGCCATAAGGAAACTGAAGCAGCGGATAAGGCAATGGGTGAGGAGGCAGGCTGACGAACAGGGTAGACACCATTATCACTGCGAGCCTGAAGCAGAACCGCCCCCGTTGTTAGATCCTTAACAGAAAAATAATTTTTGTCAAAAATAACAGCGCAGTTGTTATCAGCACACAATTTTTGAATAGACAAAAGATTATATTTAATGTGAGGCACATGAAAAACAGATCTTAAGTGAAGAGGGCGAGCAGAGGAAGATAAAGTAGCCTGACCAGTATTCATAACAGGAAGAGATGTACCATTTGCAACTATGATAGAATGAGAATTAGGTGAAAAGGATTTATTAGATAAAATACCTGAATGTGGAGTCATATGTGCTGAGGCACCTGAGTCAGGATACCAAACGATGTCTGAATGCTCAGGAGCTTGAGCAGCAAGAGCAGGTGCAGCCGGCTGAACAAAGCGAGACGGACAAGTAGAAGCAGGATGACCTGGAGAATAACAAATCTGACAGACAACAGGGGGAGGGACTGAATTCCCTTCCACTGAAGAGGAGCCTGCATAACCACGATTAGTACAAGAAGCAGATAAAGCATAAGTATAAAAACTTGACTGAACAGACATACCCGCTGAACCTGGAGCCCCAAGAATGCCAGCATGTGTTGCACCCCCTGGAAAATAGCCGGGGGGAGGATAGCCATAGCCGAAGCCATAACCTGCCGGAGGTGGGCCATAGCCACGACCCCCGCTGTCCCCGACCGCCTCGGCCACCGCGGCCGCGCTGCCCGCGACCTCCTCGACCACGCTGCCCTCTGCCACCAGGTTGATGCTGCTGCCCCGCCATGATGTTGCTGCTGCCCGCCATGGTGCTGCTGCTGCTTGCCAGGAGGAGGTGGTCCTGCGGTCTGAATTTGGCCAGCAAAGGCCTGAGCTGTAGTGGAGTCTTCCATGGCACGCATATATTGAATGGTCTGCTCCTTTTCGATGAGATGAGTACGCAATTTCTCAAACGTGAAACGCTCAGGAAACAATTCAACCGAAGTAATTAGAGATTCATAGTCTCTTCCCAAGCCACGTAAAATAGTCTGAAAGAGTTCCTTGGTAGAGACCGGTGAATTGATGCAGGCTAACTTATCAACAATATTTTTAATATCACGGAGATAGTGATCCATGGACTGAGTGGGACTCTTTCGAGAATGAGTCAACTGCCGTTTCAGTTCCATGCACCGAGCAAGACTAGCAGACATAAAATGGGATTCCAAACGTCCCCAAATAGCAGAAGCATTCTTTAAATCACGAACCTCAATTAACACATCACGGGACAAGGTAGCAAACAACCAAGAGCGGACAGTTTGATCAAGTTTTAACCAATTACAATAATCTGGATTAATGACCTCACGCTGATTCGCATCAAAACTATAGGGAGAAGGAGCAGGAATTGAGCCATCTAAAATACCCAAAAAACCATTCGAAACCAGAAAAGACTCAAATTGAGTGCGCCAAGACAGGTAGTCTTCCACAGCATCCAATTTAGTAGTAACTATATTTGTAATATTAAGGGCAGAAAATCCAATAGTTTTAACTAAATCAGACAGTGAAGAACCTGGACCGGGTAAGGTGTTCGACCGTGGAGCAATAGGTCCTGGATGTAGAAGTGGGACAATCCCTGGGTCACCTGTGAATGTTGGACCAGCAAAAACAGAAGAAGACTCGGCCACTTGGGGAAGGCTGTGACGGCCGGAGAAAAGACCAGAGGACGGCGGACGGACCGTAGGTGGAGTGGGTGTCCAAGTAAAAATCGGCGGTGTCCAAACAGCATCGTGAGAAGAGAAAATTGAGGCTTCCATCTGCGGATGTTCAACCGAGGAGAACATCGGGAAGGGAGAATGGAGCGGCACGGCAGAGAGACCAAGACTTGTAGCAGTTGCCGGCGCTATGGAGGAGATCGACGCCTGCACCTGCTGAGCATCGTTCGAAGAAGATAGTGGCGTAGATGACTCAGGGGCGGCGGAGCATTGGTCGTTAGACATATCGGCCGAAAAAAAAATAGGGATTTTAGATGGTTTTGGCTCTTGATACCATGTGAGAAATAATACCAGGCTTAACCATAATGTTAGCCCTGGCAGATATATATATAGGAAACAAGAGTAATAATTACAATATGAGTCCCACACTAATAATAATTAAATAAATAACTAATCTACTCTATTACTTATAATATAACTTAAGATAGCTTTATTCATATGGCAAATGTAGTAATTAATATGTAGTAAAAAAATAAAAATAAAGAAAAAAATAAATTGAATTGTTTGTATCGGGATAACTGGTAAAATAAAAGTGTGTATCGGTCTTATTCCGTTTGAGATTGGTTTGGGTCGTTCAGTATAAAATTACAATATCCTATTTTGAAACATCTTAATCTGTTCAACAACATATCCTTCAACATATTAGCATTTTTATATGTCAAATTTCACTTCGTATTAGTTTTCATTTGAGAGCGTTTGGTAGGAGATAAAATAATTACTTTGCATGAGAATGTAGGGATGTAAAACGTTTACACCGTTCGTCTTGATTACTTAATATAAACTGTAGAACACTTTTTAAACACATTCTGCACTGTAATATGTAAAGTATTTTACGTGGGGAGATGGTGGGGAAATACTTTGCATGTTTTTTCTAAAACACTACCATGTCTTTGCGTGCAATTTAAAAAAAATTATTTCCTCAAACAATCTAATCTATTTTACATGCACTTATAAAGTTTGCATTCAATTATTTAGCTTATAAAGTTTTAAGGTATAAACTACCAAACAAATCCTTATGTTTTGAACCTCCTCGGGTGCACTTTAGTTTTTTGGGCTCAAATGTTGTATGCGGCTAAGAAACTCATACTACGTATTAGCATAAATTTGAATGCATTTTGTTTACGGGCGTCCTAATTATCAATTTTTAATAGAATTTCATGATAGATTTCATGTCCATAATTTAGGATATATTGAAAGTTCAGTGTCCACGATTTGCAAGATTCTATATCATTCTATTATCTGTAAAAAAAAAGAGACTGTATACCGAAATTTTTTGGGTCCGTTTATGAAGAGCCGCGAGTTTCCGTACAGTTTTGGGCCGTACAGATGTGGGTCTCGCGCGCGCGTCCTATTATGTTTAGGGGTTATGTTTTACTCTCTATAAATACAAGCTACCACCCTTGTAATCACTTGATCCGTAATTAATAGCAATTCTTGGCTTGGTAGCGCCCCCAGACGTAGTCATTCGTGACGAACTGGGTTACCAAATTTTGTGTGTTCTGTTTTCGTGTTGCGTTAATTAAATCCTAACATTATCCTCGAACGTTGGGTGGACATTTGTTGTTTTAATTTTGGGCTTGTTTTAATGCAATTGCATATATTAAAAATATCATCAAATCATTTCCACCAAAAATCTCACATGCCCCTGCTGAATTCATATCTACACGTTCATTGCTATAGTGTAGGGCGCATATCCGTGTGGACGATTGATATATTGTCACTCTTTTCACTCTTTCTCCTTTTATCATATTCATATTTGTATGGTCTTATTGTTTTTATATTTCTTATGCGCTTTTATCTCTTTATCTTTTATATTTTTTTATGTTGTTTTTATCTTACATTTATCTTATTCATTTTTATCTTACTTTATATTTTTATTCTTTTTATTTTTCTTCTATTTTGGCTCTAATACCATGGACTTATTCATGTTGGCCGAACCCAAATTCTTATAGAAATAAGGCTTGGATGTTATTGTTGTTGTGTAACAATATTGAATATACTTTTTTGTAATATGGAGGCTTTTAACTTTTTATATTGATGTTTGGATATCTGTATTTTCAAAAGTTGAGTATTTTTGACGTGAGGGACTATAGAAGGCCACGAAATGTGTAACTAAGCTTTATTTTTTTAGTTTGAGCAATAAATATTCCACATAAGCATAAAATTAACATGTTCTATAGGTTATTTGGAGTTAATCGACATAACACGGAGTAGTAATTATGAGGAGTTAAAATGTATAATTAGCTTTTTCTATTGCATTTAAAAGATGTTTGCAATTGTGTCCGGTGTTACACTTGATTTCTTCTCCTTGTTCGAAATTCTTCAAAGTCTTTCCGGAATCCTTCAGGTTCTTGCCAATGTTTCTTCATGTGTAAGTTCTCTCCTCTCATTCTCTTAAATGAGACATGTATTTATAGGTGAGGAGGGGATAAGATATGTTTTACGGGATTAGATTTTCGTCCACTTCCTTAGGGCTCCATCGGAGATGGGTTTTGGACACTATTTACTTGTATTTTCATAGTTAGAAAAATCATCAATTGTGCAATGTATCTGGACAACTTTTTAACAAGGTTTATAGTTATTTTCCATGCATATAAACATATTTCTTAACTAGATTCGTCATCCCCTTCATAAATTGGACCACATTTCTTATATAGTGGCCCACTATTTAATATTGGGCTCAAAATATAGGTTTTATAGGGAACTTTAATATGATCAGCACATTCAATTAATTAATCGGATATTTTAAATGATCCAAATTAATTTAATCACTAAAATTTTTATAAGGAATCCACATTACTATTTTCCATTTGCTAAAGCTTATCAACTCTCATGATAAGCCCAATAGAATCTGGAATTGGCCCAATATCATATGTAGCATAAAAGATGCCCTATAAAATTGAAGGTAAATTCTATTCTCAGCCACACATTTACCAAATACAACCACATATTTTTTATAATCCCATTATACACCTATTATAGTAGTAAGCATCCTAATACAACTTGAAGTGGCTGTCAAGGAACTCGAAGTGGCAGCCCCCATCAAATTCTCATAGCTCATACGTAGTACTATCGGTATATCATACTCCGTATATGGGTAGAAGAATCTCAAAATTAAAAACATTACCTCCGAACAAATGTCAAGAATCACAGATTTACATGTGTAAAAGTGGAGTTGCTATGAATCCTTTTTTATTTGGTCGAAAAGTTTTATTCCAAAAAGCTAATACAGTGTAACACATGTGTTTCCATTATCGATAGTCCACCGTACGTGTTTTTCTCTTCTATGAAGCTTTTCTCTTCAAAATTTTCGAGACTTATTCTAAGTGACAATCGAAATTTTCCGGTCTGTAAAAGGGCCCATGCCTTGGCTCTTCAACTCCTTATGTCTTTCATCATATATGTTTCGGGAATTTTCGAAGAACTCTCTCTGCACAACACCTTCACCCGATTGCAATAATGCCTACTGTAGTCACCTCCACCACAATCAATTTAACTTATCAAGTTCATATTTTTGGTCTATTTCAACGATAGTTATTTGCTTGTTAGAAAGGACGACGATTACTTGAGGGTGACTTAGACATTTCAATTATTTTAGGGGCTATAGCAATTTGGGGCTGTAAATAGAATCACCCAAAGTTGAAATGACCATTTGAAGGAGGCCCAATGACTATCACAACCTGTAAATAGAATTACCCAAAGTTGAAAGGAGGCCCAATGACTATCACAACTGGTCCTATAATTTCAAATGTCCACAACAACAGACCATGATATTCTCTCACATTCCAACCGCACAACTTTTACCCAATTCTCTTTATTCCTTACCGGGTGAAGGAATTTGACCTTAATTTGACCATCTAGCTACATTTACCTTTTGCCGCTAGAATGTGTACAAGAATCATCTCACATTATAAAACCTATCGACAGATTGAAATCCATGCCACTTCAGAAGATACTTAGCGAAAGACTTATTTTGATTCTTAGCGAAAGACTTATTTTGATAATTCAATGATTAATATGAATATGATCAGATTACTTTAACGAAGGATCAATACAAAAATGTTACGACGTAATTTTTAATTTTCACCAATTGCAGTTACCGTATAACCTGGTTCCAATAGCTTTAAAAAAAATCTGGAACGGCTGTGAAGAGAAATTTTTTAATTATTAAGCTATTGAAATGAAAAGAATAACGTAACTTTGATTTTTTTTTCTGCAAAATAGCATAACTTTAATGGTAACCAATTGTTTGCCACTTTTGTACTAAAGATATCATATGGGTGCTAAATTTCTTTGCTAACCCTTATGATATACGATGGTATCATTATATTGTATGGATGCCAAGGATGTTTTTAATTTGATTGAAATTTTCTGATTTGAACTGATACGTGGATGTCAGATTTCTGTATTTTTTATAATGTCTAAACCTGAACTGGTCTCATCTGTTTTGGTATGGTCTAGAACAAGAGAACTTCAAGTAAACACATTCTAGATAAAAACTCATGGTAATTTAGGTTTATTGATAGTTTTCAATAATCTGGACCCTATACATATAAATTTTATCTTCGATTTCTTATTTATAATGCACATATATACCTTTCATATCCTCATAAAATTTCAACATTTTTTTGTTGTACGTCGTTCCCACATATCATATTATATGTAATATGTTCCATTAAATGTCATATACTGATGCCGCCGAATCACAAAAGGTGCATGACATTTTATTTGAAGATTTGTATGCGTGAAAAGGTGTTTAAAATTTAATTGAGTGGTTTAATCTTTTTTGTTATTTTACTCCTTGTCCGCTTGTCCTACATTATTGTGGGAATCTAGCCTCCTCCCCCCTTAAATACACCATTTTATTTTAGCTTTTTCGCAACGGCAAAACTATCAAATTGTTGGATTTAGCGGGTCATCCAATCGGTGGATCGGATTATTATTTAATTTATGTCCTCTTTCTCACAGCACAGTGGCTAGGTTCAGCTTCTATATATGGACCGACGTCTGGCGTCGTGACAATTCATCTCTCTCAATCAAGCTAAGGCGCCACGTTTCAGCCTACGGAATATGCCCGGCCGAGATGGGCGGTAATACTGATTATTACGGGTTGATGATGATAATGATATTGGTGAGGTGGCTCATTAACTATTTACGAAAAAGATTATTTGGTGGATTACTTGAATAATCTATGATCAAGATGTGAATTCATTCGGATTATTTGATTCTATTTGTAAAGTTAGAGCTAATAATTGGTTAATGAAGAACTCTCTTAATTTTTTGGGGGAGTTTACGAAGAATTCAAAAGTAGTAAATTATTAGGAGATAATGATTGAAAACAATTTAGGATGTTATTATTGGACTAATTTCAAACCTAAATCAGATGAGAAATGATGATCCTCCATCTTTGAGGGTCCCAGCACCGGCCGAGATGAAAGAATAGTATAATACTACCTCCGTTCTCTTTTAGTTGCAACATTGGACTTTTTGCACTATTCACATGTTCTACTTTGACTACATTTTATTAATTGATGTATAATAAATTAAAATTTTAAAAAATATTTTTAAATTCTTCTCATTCTAAATTTTCAAAATATGAATTTTTTTAATTTTTTTACTAATAAGGAATGAAAGATATTAATGATCAAACTTGTGCGTTGGCAAACGTGAAATGTTGACTGTTGCAATTAAAAAGGAACGGAGGAAGTAGTAGCTTCGATAGTTATAAAATACATTGAAGTTCAATTTAAAACATTCTTAGAGCGTGTGAGATTATTTAGAAAAAACTAATCGACGATAATTTAAATACCACCCTAGCTTTTCCCTTATAAGTTATGACTGTCACTTTTTCCTAACAACTTTGCGCCTTTACTTTTTAATCAATTAATATGTGATTTGTGTTATTTCTCTATTATTTGTACAAACTTCAAACACACTGTTTTTATTTATTATTCTCCGAGACATATGGTGGGAGTATATATAACTATATAATTAAGATTATAAAGAAGAAAACGTGATTGTGTCGAAAGTGTACGTGCAGTGGATGAGAATGATCTTAGATATGTATTCGGTCAATGCAAAAAATAATGTCATTTTTTAATCGAATAGCTACAAGATATTATTCTCTATTTTATATTTTTATATAACTGTGAATTTGTAATATACTTAGTATTCTGCATATTGTGAGCCCGTTTAGTAATACCTGAATCAACTGGATCGGCTGATTCTGTCGAAATTTATGAAATTCTTTCTGAAATGACTGAATGGACTGATTCTGCCGATTTATGAAAAAGTTATATTCAAAATATATTTAATTAATAAATTAAAAAAGAAAAAATATGTAAAAAAATGGCTAAAATGATTATCTACTGTAACTTCAGTCAATACAGTCAGAAA
Organism: Cuscuta epithymum; assembly: GCA_945859915.1. Taxonomy (NCBI): domain Eukaryota; kingdom Viridiplantae; phylum Streptophyta; class Magnoliopsida; order Solanales; family Convolvulaceae; genus Cuscuta; species Cuscuta epithymum. Next base: position 602,791 of record CAMAPF010000067.1, on the reverse strand, counting down.
AGTAATTTCAATCTTACTGTTTCTTATCATTACATAGTTCAGAGTGCGAAATCAAAAGTTACTAAACACGCTCTATAATTAAGAATATGCTCGATGCTTATTAACAAATAATCAACGCCCCTGTTAAATGTCCCACACCGGAAAACTTTGGATGAACAAGTGCTATATTAATACATGGGCTACTCTTCCTTCAGGTTGATCTTTAGGATGGAACCCCGTGTCTTAACATGGTATCAAAGCCAGGTTGATCCATGGTGTGGGCCCCTTATGAAAAATGATGATACGATTATAAAAAAATGACAATTACGGCCGAATGAAAAAAAACGGACCAATGAAAAAAAAAATGAATGATGGCACGATCCAGACGAAGTGTCTGGTCGTGAGGAGGGGTGTTAAATGTCCCACACCCGAAAACTTTGGATGAACAAAGTGCTATATTAATACATGAGCTACTCCTTCTATTAGGTTGACCTTTTAGGATGGAATCCCGTGTCTTAACACATGAGCTACTCCTCCTATCAGGTTGACATTATATCTATTTTTGGAACTACCAATAGTTGTAAGAAAATGGATATTAACCTCTAAAACATTAAATAAGAATAAGAAATGAGTTATGTTTTCTAGATGGCTTGTTTTTGTTTTTGTATCTTGATATTACCTATTGTGAATCTGATACTAATATTATGAGACGTTTCTCTTTAACAATGAAAAAGCAATGAGATATATCGTTAAAAAGAGGCCAAGTCCGGCCAAAGCGCTTCAGAAGCAAAATCAAAATGAAACCAACAAAATCACGTTTTCAAATTAGTTCACGAAATGCTATAAAAAAAATTTGTTCACGAAATCAATCGTAGGCATTTATAAATTTGTTTTATTGATTTAAAAATCGTGCAGTGGCCATAATATGTTGTATAAAAACCAATTTATTTTAATTTGTACCATCCGCAAGGGACGCTCTTTGGAATTGCACTAGCTTCGTTTATGATGGCGTAAGAATGAGAAAACATACTGATACTACGAGTAACTTTTTTGATAGAATGCAATATACAATAGTATTTCAGGCGTAGGACATTGATGTTAATTATTTTATTAATTATATTACATTACACAATAATAAAGCGGACACTCACATCAAATAATAACGTTTTACATATCATCTTGTCATTAATTATTGAATGTTGTACGTTACGTTGTTGTTTTATTCGAAATTACTATGTTTTCTATAAATCAAATGACAACATCCTTTGGCCAGGGCAGTTTATATCACAACTTTAGAAGCTCTTGATGAGAACTATTCGGCGGAATTCACTGTTTTAGTATATTCCGGGCGGAAGTTTTTGATGATATTTTACGCAAAATGTTTTCTTCAAAAAAGTTTATCGAAAACTTCCACCTGAAATTACCTCAAACGACGAATTTTGCATGGAGGTTCTTGTCACGAGCTCCTATCACAAATCGACTAGCTCATCCTTCGGAAAAAATTAACCAAAGTAAAGATGTTTTCTTTTGAATTGTTTCTAGTCCCAGACCAGACTAGATCAGACAGACCAGACTAAACTTCCGAAGTTATAAAATACACAAAGAAAACATACTAAGTCTAATCAATCAAATCGTAATTTCAAACATTGAAATGGAACTGATTTTTTATTTGATTCGATGTTTGTTTTGCGGCACTCAGATAATTAGTGCTGTTGTTATTGTTGTCTTTGCTCTTGGGACAATTTAATGAACCGAAGTCATTCACGTAACAAAAATGATGTACAAAAAAATGTAATAAGGAGTGTAATCTCTATATCTGATTGCATGGTAAATCATACGGAGTATGGAATATTTGTAATTGATTATACTTTCATTCTTCCAAGTCCAAACCTTATCAAAGGGAACCATCTCGAATGAATAATGAAACACAATGAAACCTTAACACCATTTTGAAACATTCAAACAACCAAACAAACCAAACATCTCCTAAGAGTTTCAATGGCATGGCTTATCCATTTGGACTACAATTCGTTTCCCTCTTTTGGTCTGAGTCGTCTGACCAATTGCACATAGATGAATATGTCTGTTTCTTACTGAATAAATAAATAATGCTTTCAATTAGATTATAAGCAAACATGACTTAGAGTGGCAAATTGGTTTAATTGATTGAATCTACTGAAATTGGTGAAAATCTGACTAAAGCGTTATAATATGCTGAATTATGGAAAAAGCATGTTTCGTAGTATTTTATTAATATATTAAAGAAAAATGGAAATGATCATCCACAATAACTTCAATCAATTTACACATAAATGTAACTCTAACTTTACTTGATTATTATTATTTTGTTATCCAAACATGTTCTTAATGGTGGAAGGATAAATTCGTTATTGTTATAATGAAATTCATTAAATCACAAGTAAACGCCCTCTATATTAGTACTACCCTTTTTTAAAAAAATAAGTGAAACAAGATCATGAAATTGTACCATGCAACAAATTTAACAATTTTATTAAAAATAATTTATAAACACATTAATAAATAGAAAAATTGATAGTAATAATCTCAACTATTGGCGGTCTGCTCATAATAATTCCAACTATCGATTATTTAATAATAATCCCAACTTTAGGGACCTTCCGCCAATAATGGTCCCTATAAATAAATTCTTGTAGTTTCTATAGTAGATGAGAAGAGATATAGCAAGTAATCCCTATAAATAATCCCAACTTTTAATTTTTACGCTTAATTTTTATTTAAAATTCACTTGTTATAGGGGTAATGTCTGGTCATGGACCATTATTGACGGACG